>WNGS01163126.1:7487-32175 GCA_020271785.1 Procambarus virginalis | reverse complement strand
TGCACTGTGCCTCACAGCAAGGGTGTCACCTCTGGCACTGTACCTCACAGCAAGGGTGTCCCCTTGGCACTGTGCCTCACAGCAAGGGTGTCACCTTTGGCACTGTGCCTCACAGCAAGGGTGTCCCCTCTGGCACTGTGTCTCACAGCAAGGGTGTCCCCCTGGCACTGTGCCTCACAGCAAGGGTGTCACCTCTGGCACTGTGCCTCAAGTGCCAACAGGAGAGGTTGAGTTAGGCCAGTGCGCCTGTCAGTGTTGATGGTGCAGGAAACTCGTATCTGTGTATCCACCACTCATTTCCATAGTTCGAGGTGTGAGATAATGAGGAGTGAGAAGATGAATATGAGGGGAGAGGGAGAGAGGTGAGTAATTTGAGATGAATGATGAAGACTGTGTATGTATGTGTGAGTACTTACCTAGTTGTGCGTAAAAGAGTACTTCCCCTTCCCACCTCATCACTAACCTTCCCCACCTCATCACTGCCCTTCCCCACCTCATCACTACCTTCCCCACCTCATCACTAACCTTCCCACCTCATCACTGCCCTTCCCACCTCATCACTACCCTTCACCACCTCATCATCCTGGCCATCACCCTGACTCTCTGTCTTCATGTGCCGCAAGAATGATACCTTCTTTGTTGTCATCTGCTTGCTTAGTCGGGGTCTTCATCTTTATGTACTATACTCTCTCTCTCTCTCTGTCTGTCTCTGTCTGTTTCTCTGTCCCTCTGTCTCTCTATCCTTGTCTCTGTCTCTCTATCCTTGTCTCTGTCTCTCTATCCTTGTCTGTCTCTCTATCCTGTCTGTCTCTCTATCCTTCTCTCTCTCTATCTCTCTCTCTCTCTCTCTCTCTCTCTCTATCTCTCTCTCTCTCTCTCTCTCTCTCTCTCTCTCTCTCTCTCTCTCTCACAACGTCGTCTGGACGTGTTGTCTCGTCAAGACGTTACCTTGCCAATCCTTGAGTCTTGATATACATATATAATGAACGGAGTTCATTTGCGTTTTACCAAGTATGTATTTGCTTATTTCCGAGTTAGTAAAGTTTGTCGTGCCGTGTGGTGTGGATGTGTTGTGTTCTCTCGTTCGTTATTCTCTCGTGTCATCTCTTGTTGCATCTTTCTCTTTGCATCTTTCCCGTACTTGGATTCATTTCTTTCCGTGGAGGAAGGGGTGAGGTGATACTGTAACACCCATGACCCCTCCCCCTTTAGAGTTCACACCCAGGGAAGCCTTCTCCAAGAGGTCAGCCCAGATGACCTCCGGATTATCTTGTATGTTGATTAAAAAAAATCCTGGGTTAGTCTTAGTCAGCTAGTTTCAAGTATGTAATATTTCATGATGCTCTTGTCAAACATTGTAATGGAATTAGACCCCAGATTATTATGTGTAAACATCCATGGATCTCCCGCCCCCCCCCCCTTTTAGCCAGGTCAGAGGTCAGCCACACACGTAATTAATAACTCCTCTCTTGAACAGTGTATGGTGAATGTCAAACAAGTTTAATAAAAATTCTTGAGTGTTTGTGCACATGTGGCCGACCTCTTTCGATCTTAGCAACAGCAAATCTCCCCCTCCCCCTTTTGAGGTGTATATGTTGGTCCTGTAGAGACTTAGAGGACAGAGTGCGGGACACCGGGGTCGAGAGTGTCAATATTGGTGTCAATAAACTCGTGTTAAATTTCCCGTCTGTGTCAATTGTTGAATCCTCTTAGCCTTTTGGATATAGTGGCTGACAACCGTCCCATAATTAATGACAGTTATAGAAAGTACTCTCCAAATCAAGCAATGTTTCTTGCCTGCTATGAACTATCTCTGCTATGAACTATCTCTATCTTGCCTATCTCTGCTTGATATAGTCTCAATTGGTCAAGGCAGGATGGTGGCAGCGTTTTTAATCCTGTGTAGCATTTCCTTGTTGGCAGTGTACCTTTTGGTTCCGGTGTAACCATCATATGTCAGCTCATATTGCAGTGTGCAATAACAGTGTTACCAAGTGCAACCGATTGGAAGTGTTACTCAGGATAAGTAGTTTAGTATACATTATTAGCTTAGTATATATTTTATAGAAGTGTTACAATTAAGAGTGGTGTTACAATGGTGACATTTTATATTGGTGTTACAATACGATGAGATGGAGGGCAATTGCTTGTGATTGTGAAGGCTGTTTACCAAGGGATAGGAGACAGACTAAGAGTGTGCCTTTAGGTATGATCTGTGTGGTGTTGAGCCCATCCCCTCAGGTTCGTACTCTTGCTATTGCAATTCTTTATTAATAAGGGATTCGAGGAATGTCAGGTCCCGGACCCGAACCTACGGACATGTTGAACGTAATGTGTTCCGTTCGTGATTCGTACGTCAGATTGCGACGTACAGATTGATCGGACCATCAACCTGCGGTCAGATTCACGAAGCAGTTACGCAAGCACTCACGAACGTGTACATCTTTTCTCAATCTTTGACGTCTTTGGTTACATTTATTAAACAGTTTACAAGCATGAAAACTTGCCAATCAACTGTTGTTATTGTTATAAACAGCCTCCTGGTGCTTCGGAGCTCATTAACTGTTTAATAATTGTAAACAAAGCCGCCAAAGATTGAGAAAAGGTGTACAGGTTCGTAAGTGCTGGCGTAACTGCTTCGTGAATCTGGCCCCTGGAATTAACACTAAGAAGACTCTAGGGTTACCTGACGTTGGATCCGAGGATCGACGTCCCGAGGCCCAGTCTCTGACCAGGCTTCCTGGTTAGTGGTTTGGTCACCAAGCTGTTCGACGCCACGGTTCGCAATCTGACATGAATTGAACTGTTCAAAGTTTTTCATTTTGATAGTATCATCAGCTGGTGTCAGGCTGCCCCCAGCTGGTGTCAGGCTGCCCCCAGCTGGTGTCAGGCTGCCCCAGCTGGTCGAACAAGAAAGGGCTAATTAACCGCCTCGGGAATGGAAAAGTCTGGTAAGATTTTTAACAAATTAGAGAAAGGCTTATTACCGCGCTCCGCTTGTGTCTTGGAGCAACCCGTCCTCGACTCAAGTCCATTCCATCCAGCGGTCGACCCCACAGACACATTAACCTGGTTGATGGGGTTCTGGGAGTTCTTCTACTCCCCAAGCCCGGCCCGAGGCCAGGCTTGACTTGTGAGAGTTTGGTCCACCAGACTGTTGCTTGGAGCGGCCCGCAGGCCCATATACCCACCACAGCCCAGTTGGTCCGACACTCCTTGGAGGAGACAATCTAGTTTCCTCTTGAAGATGTCCACGGTTGTTCCGGCATTATTTCTTATGCTCGCTTGGAGGACGTTGAACAACCGCGGACCTCTGATGTTTATACATTGTTCTCTGATTGTGGCACCTCTGCTCTTCACTGGTTCTATTCTGCATTTTCTTCCATATCGTTCACTCCAGTACGTTGTTATTTTACTGTGTAGATTTGGGACCTGGCCCTCCAGTATCTTCCAGGTGTATATTATTTGGTATCTCTCTCGTCTTCTTTCTAGTGAGTACATTTGGAGAGCTTTGAGACGATCCCAATAATTTAGGTGTTTTATCGCGTCTATGCGTGCCGTATATGTTCTCTGTATTCCCTCTATTTCAGCAATCTCTCATGCTCTGAAGGGGGAAGTGAGTACTGAGCAATATTCAAGACGGGACAACACAAGTGACTTGAAGAGTACAACCATTGTGATGGGATCCCTGGATTTGAAAGTTCTCGTAATCCATCCTATCATTTTTCTGGCTGTCGCAATATTTGCTTGGTTATGCTCCCTAAACGTTAGGTCGTCAGACATTATTATTCCCAAATCTTTGACATGCTGTTTTCCTACTATGGGCAGATTTGATTGTGTTTTGTACCCTGTATTATGTTTAAGGTCCTCATTTTTACCGTACCTGAGTACTTGGAATTTATCACTGTTAAACATCATGTTATTTTCTGTTGCCCAGTCGAAAACTTTATTAATATCTGCTTGAAGTTTTTCAGTGTCTTCAGCCGATTTAATTTTCATAAATTTTTGTCATATTTTCATAACTAGTAAGTATTTTTCATAACATTCATAAATTTTCACATGCTGTTCATTCAAAATGGGAATTTTCTCAAATATAAATTAATATTATAATATATTAGCATATTGAGCATATATAGACATGGGTTAGGTTAGGTGCTTAGGTTCACAACTGATGACGTTGGAACACTTCCGGAACAAGTGCTTCACTGACGACTGGTGTTCGAACCACAACGCTGTAAATGCTTCACCCACGTACTACAAATAATCGCCAACAGAACCTAAACACCTAACCTAACCTATGCCTGTATATGCATATTATGCTAATATATTATAATATTAATTTATATTGAGAAAATTCCTGTTTTGAATAAACAGTATGTTAACATTTATGAATGCGTCTGTGGGGTCGACCGCTGGATGGAATGGACTCGCGTTAAGGACGGGATGATAAATGCTTCACCCACGTAATGTTAATTTATATTCGAGAACAAGCCAATTTTCAATACACAGTATGTAAAATTGATGAATGCGTCTGGGGAGGACGGCCGCTGCTTTAACCAGCCTAGTGCGAGGACAGGTTGTAGAGTATGGAATGGGCTCGGGCGTGCGGGGGACCATTGACGGCGGGCCCCTGAAGTAGCGAGGCGCTGGGATGGTTTTTAAAGCTGTGCTTCATCGTAGGTCAGTCAATATTCTTTGTCTCAGGGCTATGGCTACATGTTATGTTAAAGATTCGCTACCTAAAACATAGAGTTCCAAGTAACACGGGCTATGGAGAGCCCGTAGTGCCTTTCTGGCTACAGCCGCCCCCACCCCACTTGGGGGGGGGGGGAATTTCGAAAGTCGCAGACTTGATAAAGTGCTGGAATCCCTTGTATGGTGTTCGAACCTTTATAGAGTTTCTGAGGTTCTCGTAGGGCGATCAGTCTCCCTTGACGCCGTTGACAATTTCTGATAGTACATCATTATGAATAAAACTCTGAATTTCCCCTTTATTTACAAATTCATTTACATACGGCGCAATATGCCTGGTTCTTGCGACAGAATTTACATTTAGTCTACATCAGCAGGTGGAGTAAACTCTCAGAGGTACTTGGTAGCCTAAGCCTAGCAGGGGTAACATCTGGAAGTCTGCTAACCTTATTGGATGACCCATGGACGTATCAAGCAGATATTAGGTAACAGGTATCAAACAGGTATCAACCAGATATCAACCAGATATCTTCCAGATAGATGGAGTAACCGGTGTGAAGTTCACATTTCCTCAAGTCTACCTACGAGATTTTTAGCTGATGTTCGCGGAATATTGTTGCCTCTTATCTAGAGCCGTCTCCCTCACACCTGTTCCCTCTATCTCCTCCTCTTCCTTCCACATGCCATCCCTATTCTTTTACCCTCCCTCCATCATCTCTCTCCCTCCCTCCCTCTCCTCTCCCTCTACCTGGCGTGTGAGGTCTTGGTCCTGCTATAAAGTGAGATTGAGGCTCGTCTGACTGGCAGCCAGTCACGTATTTGTACCTGTATTTTACCTGCTGGATTTTCCCGTCGGCTGGGCACGTTTGGGCACTAAGGGTTTCCTGTCTTTGCAGGATGCCCGTCTGTCTTTGTGGGATGTCTGTCTGTCCTTGTGGGATGCCTGTCTGTCTTTGTGGGATGCCTGTCTGTTCTTGTGGATGCCTGTCTGTTCTTGTGGATGCCTGTCTGTCCTTGTGGGATGCCCGTCTGTTCTTGTGGATGCCTGTCTGTTCTTGTGGATGCCTGTCTGTCCTTGTGGGATGCCTGTCTGTTCTTGTGGATGCCTGTCTGTTCTTGCAGGATGCCTGTCTGATCTTGCAGGATGCCTGTCTGATCTTGCAGGATGCCTGTCTGTTCACCATTGCTTCCCGCCGTCCCATCCCAAATCCTTATCCTGACCCCCTTCCAAGTGCTATATAGTCGTAAAGGCTTGGCGCTTTCCCCCTGACAATTCCCCCCTCTTAAGAAAATAAATAAGAAAATAAATAAAGGAAGGCGGAGCGACTGGGTGGTGTTGAGTACTTGATAAACTCTCCTATCGTTACTTAACTTAATTATCTCAGCCATCTTGGGGTGTGTGTGTACTATATTTTCTGAGTAGATTTAATATATAGAAGCTGGAAGCATCCTCACTATCGACTTGAGAATGGTCCAGGACGGATCGAAGCGTCGTCGTCCCTTCATTTTCTAGTGTGTGGATTGGTCAGCTTAGTATATAGAAATTGATTAACTTTAATATATAGAATGAGGAAGCCCACTTATCAGAAGATCTTATCTTTACAGAACACTTTAAGGTAGATGTCTCGACTACAAGACAAATGACATCTCCTCTCTAGCCATCTCGGCCGAGCGGACAACACACTGGATTTGTGATCCTGTGGTCCCGGGTTCGATCCCGGGCGCCGGCGAGAAACAATGGGCAGAGTTTCTTTCACCCTATGCCCCTGTTACCTAGCAGTAAAATAGGTACCTGGGTGTTAGCCAGCTGTCACGGGCTGCTTCCTGGAGGTAGAGGCCTGGTCGAGGACCGGGCCGCGGGGACACTAAAGCCCCGAAATCATCTCAAGATAACCTCAAGAAGATCTCTCACCTCCTCCTCCTCCTCCTCCTTCCTTACCTACATTCCATCTTTTCTTCTCCTGCTTCCTACTATCTCTCTCACCCCTCTCCTACACCTGCCACTTGAGTCGTACTCAGATCTCTAGAGAGCCTTGAGAGACCTCATGTTGGGTCTTACTGCGTTGCTGGGGCCAGATTCACGAAGCAGTTACGCAAGCACTTACGAACCTGGTGCCAGATTCATGAAGCAGTTACGCAAGCACTTACGAACCAGGGGCCAGATTCACGAAGCAGTTACGCAAGCACTTACGAACCTGTTGCCAGATTCACGAAGCAGTTACGCAAGCACTTGCGAACCTGAGGCCAGATTCACGAAGCAGTTACGAACCTGGGGCCAGATTCACGAAGCAGTTACGCAAGCACTTATGAACCAGGGGCCAGATTCACGAAGCAGTTACGCAAGCACTTACGAACCTGTTGCCAGATTCACGAAGCAGTTACGCAAGCACTTACGAACCTGGTACCAGATTCACGAAGTAGTTACGCAAGCACTTACGAACTTGGGGCCAGATTCACGAAGCAGTTACGCCAGCACTTATAAACCTGTGGCCAGATTCACGCAGCAGTTACGCAATCACTTACGAACCTGTCCATCTTTTCTCAATCTTTGGCGGCTTAGTTTACAATTATTAAACAGTTAATGAGCTCCGAAGCACCAGGAGGCTGTTTATAACAATAACAACAGTTGATTGGCAAGTTTTCATGCTTGTAAACTGTTTAATAAATGTAACCAAAGGCGTCAAAGATTGAGGAAAGGTGTACACGTTCGTTAGTGCTTGCGCGTCCCTCCTCCTCATTGCTCGCCATAAACGACAGGTTTAGAACAGAATAGACAGGTTCGGTTTGATGGACAGGCGACAATGACGTGTGTCGTTGTGAGTAGGAAGGTGACAGCTTTGTTCCGGTCGAGCGATGGACGGGTGCCAGGCGTCTGACTGCCCCTCTCCGGTTCATCAAAGTGCAGCCGTCGAGTGACAGGTGGACGGACCTGTTGTCCTGCGCGGGGAAACACCAGGCGTTGGTGGGGAAAAATATGGTAAGGGTGGGGGGGAATGTGGTGGGGGGGGGGGGCTAACGCCATGTTTGTTGTTGTAGTGTGTGGGTGTGTACTCACCTAGTTGTGTTGACCAGACCACACACTAGAAGGTGAAGGGACGACGACGTTTCGGTCCGTCCTGGACCATTCTCAAGTCGATTGAGAATGGTCCAGGACGGACCGAAACGTCGTCGTCCCTTCACCTTCTAGTGTGTGGTCTGGTCAATGTCTTATAGCTCTTTAAATATCTCTAGAAAGGAGAGGAGTCGTCGTTCTTGTACCCACCTCTGTAAAATAGAAGATAAGAGATATCACATAATCTATACGTGGAAGATACTGGAGGGACAGGCCCCTAATCTACACAGTAAAATAACAACGTACTGGAGTGAACGATATGGAAGAAAATGCAGAATAGAACCAGTGAAGAGCAGAGGTGCCATAGGCACAATCAGAGAACACTGTATAAACATCAGAAGTCCGCGGTTGTTCAACGTCCTCCCAGCAAGCATAAGAAATATTGTCGGAACAACCGTGGACATCTTCAAGAGGAAACTTAGATAGTTTTCTACAAGGAGTGCCGGACCAACCGGGCTGTGGTGGGTATGTGGGCCTGCGGGCCGCTCCAAGCAACAGCCTGGTGGACCAAACTCTCACAAGTCAAGCCTGGCCTCGGGCCGCTCCAAGCAACAGCCTGGTGGACCAAACTCTCACAAGTCAAGCCTGGCCTCGGGCCGCTCCAAGCAACAGCCTGGTGGACCAAACTCTCACAAGTCAAGCCTGGCCTCGGGCCGGGCTTGGGGAGTAGAACAACTCCCAGAACCCCATCAAGCAGGTAGCTTCAAGGTCTATTCCCCATGCTTGTCAGAACTTCAATTAAGTTGTGATCTGAGTAACAGGTTTGCCATCTTTTCCTTCCCACTTCCCTCCCCTCCCCTGCCCTCCCCTTCCTTTCACTTGCCTCTTTGATGACATCACCGTTATTATTGTTATTCTGTGATAGGAGCAAGAGATAAGAGAGGGTGGGTGAGCGCTATATATAGCGGAGGAAGAGTTACTGTTGCTGCTCCTCTCAGCTTACCCCATGAGTGCTGCTATTGGCAGCGGTTACCTGCCCTGTACCCACCAGGGGCGAGATGTGGCTCTTGGGCCCCGGCTTCTACCTATTTGATTGACTCTGGAGCTCTTCAGTCCAGCCACAAGTGAAACCATTCGTGCATGTTAAGAATAAAGGGTTATTTTGACATGATTTCGGGGCTTAGCGTCCCCGCGGCCCGGTCCTCGACCAGGCCTTCAGGGAGATTATTTTGTTCTGTATCTTGAGCGTTTTGTTCCCGTGAACGTTCATCCGTTTCTCTAGTTGTTGGTGTTCTGAGGATTTATTTCCTCGTGGATTAATATTCTCGCGGCCCGGTTGTTGGGCAGGACGGTAGAACGACGGTCTCGCTTTATGCAGGTCGGCGTTCAATTCCGGACCGTCCAACTGGTTGGGCGCCATTCCTTCCCTCCGTCCCATCCCAAATGCTTTTCCTGACCCCTTCCCAGTGTTATATAGTGGTAATGGCTTGGCACTTTCTCCTGATAATCACCTCACCACTTCACTGGGTGTTATGACCAGGCTTCTGGTTGGTGATCAGGTCAACAAGGCTGTTGGGTGCCGCCGCTGGCAGCCTGATGTGTTGGTTACAACCCTGACTCATTTGTGCTCCTGTCTGCCGCCCGGGTCCCGTCGTACCCCCCCCTTCATCTGGAAGCACCTGTCTCTCTCTACCTCGGTCAGGTGTACTCACATTGTTGTACTCATCTAGTTGTACTTGCGGGATTTGAACTCCGGCTCTTTGGTCCCGCCTCTCAACTGTCAATCAACTGGTGTACAGGTTCCTGAGCCTACTGGGCTCTATCATATCTACATTTGAAACTGTGTATGGAGTCAGCCTCCACCACATCACTGCCTAATGCATTCCATCTGTTAACTACTCTGACACTGAAAAGTTCTTTCTAATGTCTCGAAAAAATTTTCTAATGTCTCTAAAGGTGTGTACTCACCTCTTTCTGCCTGCAGGATTGAGCGTTGGCTCTTGGATCCCGCCTTCTAGCCTTCGGTTGTTTAAAGCACTGACTCCTGTCCTACTTCTCTATCTTGATTCTTGAGGTTATCTTGAGATGATTTCGGGGCTTTTTAGTGTCCCCGCGGCCCGGTCCTCGACCAGGCCTCCACCCCTAGGAAGCAGCCCGTGACAGCTGACTAACACCAGGTACCTATTTTACTGCTAGGTAACAGGGGCATAGGTGAAGAAACTCTGCCCATTGTTTCTCGCCGGCGCCTGGGATCGAACCCAGGACCACAGGACCACAAGTCCAGTGTGCTGTCCGCTCGGCCGACCGACTCCCTATCACACACCTAGTTTTATAGCTATGAATAGTGTTTGCTTCCATAATGTTTCCTTTAGTGCATTCCATTTCCTCACTACTCTCACGCTAAGAGAAAACTTTCTAACATCTCTGTGACTCATCTGAGTTTCCAGCTTCCACCCACGTCCCCTTGTTCTGTTGGTATTCCGTGTGTACATTTCGTCTATTTCCACTCTGTCAATCCCCATAAGTATTTTGTATGCTGCTATCATATCTCCCCGCTCCTTCCTTTTTTCTAACGTTGTCAGGTTCAGTTCCTTCAGGCGCTCTTCATATCCATCCCATGCAACTCCAGGACTAGCTCGTCGCAAATTTCTGAACCTTTTCCAGTTTCCTAATGTGTTTCTTTAGGTGGGGGCTCCATGATGGGCCTGCATACTCTAAGACTGGTCTCACGTAGGCAGTGTAAAGCAGCCTGAATGCCTCCTTATTTAGTGTTTCTGAATGACGTTCTAACTTTTGATAGCGTAGAGTGCGCTGCTGTCGTTATTCGGTTTATATGTGCCTCAGGAGTTAAATTAGGTGTTACGTCCACTCCCAGGTCCCTTTCTCGAATCGTCACAAGAAGGTAGTTTCCCTTCATTGTGTACTGTNACACACACCAGGAAGCAGCCCCGTGACGCTGACTAACTCCCAGGTACCTATTTACTGCTAGGTAACAGAGGCATTCAGGGTGAAAGAAACTTTGCCCATTTGTTTCTGCCGGGTGCGGGAATCGAACCCGCGCCACAGAATTACAAGTCCTGCACGCTATCCACCAGGCTACCTGGCCCCCCTGTGTGGTGTGTGTGTGTGTGTGTGTGTGTGTGTGTGTGTTGTGTGTGTGTGTGTGTGTGTGGAAGCGTGTTGAACACCGTAGTAAAGTACTTAAAGACAGACAGAAACACAGAAAGTATTGAAGGTTTCACATTAGCAAATTTCAGGATCTAAATGGGCTTGAGAAATAACATTCTCCTAACACACACATGTCTGTTCATATTGCCTCAATTTATCTTATGCTGTAACTATTGTTTATTGTTTGTGTTTAACAGATATGGGTGATTTTTTTAAGGTATATATTTTTTAGGTTAGTAAATATATTACGTCATTTTTTTATGTTGGGGTTACTTGAGATATGAGAATTATCTCCTTATACCTTCTTCCAAGCCTTAAATTTCCTCCCCCCCCCCTCCCTTACCCTGATCCTCCTTGCCTAAAGTCACCCCCTTACGATATTCCCCTTACCCTCACCCCTTACGATATTCCCCTTACCCTCACCCCTTATTATTTCCCCCTTACCCCAGCCTCCTAATACCATCTGGGCATGGCCTCATATGTCCAAGTGATGCTGACGTCACATTAATTTCCCTTACTGTGATTGGCTGAGGGGATTACAAGCGGGGGGGGGGGGGTTAAGGCGAAATAGGGAAGGGGATTTTCCGCTTCTTGGACCGACCGTGTAATTGGTTATTGTCCTGCTTATGTCATAGTATATATATCCTAGTGTGTGGAAAACCCCACATGTGAAAAATAGAGAATTGCTAAACACGTTTTCGGCTTAAATCGCCTTCATCGGAGCAAAGTAGAATAAAGAAGGTATCCTAGTATATATATATATATATATATATATATATATATATATATATATATATATATATATATATATATATATATATATATATATATATATTGACCGGTTAGTGACCCAGTCCTTGTCAACACCGGTTGGGCAGGCACCGGTGAGGAGTGCCGACATCTGGCACTCCTCCCCCGCTAAGGGCCTAAGGAAATTATCAGGGGAAAAGGCTAAGCCAGTATGGTTGTAGTTCACAGAAGAGTGTGTGAGGACTGACCTTGTGGTGATTCCTAGGATCAACGTCCCCGCGGCCCGGTCTCTGACCTGGCCTCCGGGTTGGGGGGTCTGGTTATTTGGTCCGATGGGCGCGGCTGCTGGCAGCCTGGCGATCACAGGCTGGTTGATCAGAGCTCCTGGTCAAGGGAAGAGGGAGGGAAGAGGAGGAGAAAGAAGGGCGATAATAAACCAGGGAGAGAGGGGAAAGGAGAATAAATATACAGGTGTAACGAAGAGAAAGAAAAGGAGGTTCGGGAATTTAAGAGAATGTGAAGGTTTTGGAAACAGACGAGAATAGGGGTGGGACAAAGGGAGAGGGAGGGACAGAAAGGGAGAGGGTGGGACAGAAAGGGGGAGGGTGGGACAGAAAGGGAGGGGTGACAGAGAGGGAGAGGGTGAGACAGAAAGGGAGAGAGAGGAAAGGGGACCTGTGTGCTACCGCTCACGCTCAAGCGGCACATTTAAAGTTAGTAAGTAGTTTTGTTTGTGTGCTATCAAGGCGAAGTTGCGTAATAGGCCTAGAACATGTGACCCCAGGGGTCCAGCCTGGAGCCTGTGACCCCCAGGGGTCCAGCGTGGGACCTGTGACCCCCAGGGGTCCAGCCTGGGACCTGTGACCCCAAGGGGTCCAGCCTGGGACCTGTGACCCCAGGGGTCCAGCCTGGGTCCTGTGACCCCAGGGGTCCAGCCTGGGTCCTGTGACCCCAGGGGTCCAGCCTGGGTCCTGTGACCCCCAGGGGTCCAGCCTGGGACCTGTGACCCCAGGGGTCCAGCATGGGACCTGTGACCCCCAGGGGTCCAGCCTGGGACCTGTGACCCCAGGGGTCCAGCCTGGGACCTGTGACCCCCAGGGGTCCAGCCTGGAGCCTGTGACCCCCAGGGGTCCAGCCTGGGACCTGTGACCCCCAGGGGTCCAGCCTGGGACCTGTGACCCCCAGGGGTCCAGCCTGGGACCTGTGACCCCAGGGGTCCAGCCTGGGACCTGTGACCCCAAGGGGTCCAGCCTGGGACCTGTGACCCCAGGGGTCCAGCCTGGGTCCTGTGACCCCAGGGGTCCAGCCTGGGTCCTGTGACCCCCAGGGTCCAGCCTGGGACCTGTGACCCCAGGGGTCCAGCATGGGACCTGTGACCCCCAGGGGTCCAGCCTGGGACCTGTGACCCCAGGGGTCCAGCCTGGGACCTGTGACCCCCAGGGGTCCAGCCTGGGACCTGTGACCCCAAGGGGTCCAGCCTGGGACCTGTGACCCCCAGGGGTCCAGCCTGGGACCTGTGACCCCCAGGGGTCCAGCCTGGGACCTGTGACCCCCAGGGGTCCAGCCTGGGACCTGTGACCCCAGGGGTCCAGCCTGGGACTTGTGACCCCAGGGGTCCAGCCTGGAGCCTGTGACCCCAGGGGTCCAGCCTGGGACTTGTGACCCCAGGGTCCAGCCTGGAGCCTGTGACCCCCAGGGGTCCAGCCTGGACCTGTGACCCCCAGGGGTCCAGCCTGGGACTTGTGACCCCAGGGGTCCAGCCTGGGATCTGTGACCCCCAGGGGTCCAGCCTGGGATCTGTGACCCCCAGGGGTCCAGCCTGGAGCCTGTGACCCCAGGGGTCCAGCCTGGAGCATGTGACCCCAGGGGTCCAGCCTGGAGCATGTGACCCCAGGGGTCCAGCCTGGAGCATGTGACCCCAGGGGTCCAGCCTGGAGCATGTGACCCCAGGGGTCCAGCCTGGAGCATGTGACCCCAGGGGTCCAGCCTGGAGCCTGTGACCCCAGGGTGCAGGCCTGGCTTTTGCCAACTCACTCTCTCTCTCTCTCTCTCTCTCTCTCTCTCTCTCTCTCTCTCTCTCTCTCTCTCTCTCTCTCTCTCTCTCTCTCAGGAGGCTCGGGTATGTCTTGCAAGTCTGTGTAAAAGTGACCATAAAGTTGGTAATATCAGAGGCTGAGTGGCCCATGAATACTGTAGCACCCTGGCTCTCTCTGGCCACGCCTCTTGTAGCCACGCCCCTTCTGGCCACGCCTCTCCTAAGCCACGCCCCCCCCCCCGCCCTCCTAAGCCACGCCCACACCCTCAAGAGAGTCCACCCGCCACCCTTTCTGCATTTTATGTTTCTGAAATTGTTATATTTCACATTCCAAGCCATTCAGATGTATATTACTCCGGACCGCCACAGTCCAAGAGGCTTCTCCGGAAAGTAGATCTACTATCTACTATCAGGTAGATTACCTGACGAAGGCCAGGGACGGAAGGTGTTGGGGACGGAGAAGGCTCTGGGAATCTACCTAATAAATCGATTCGGTGGAGTTTGCAATGACCAGTCCAGCAACCAGGAGGCCTGGTCGGGGACCGGGCCGCGGGTACGCTAAGCCCCGGAAACACCTCAAGGTAACCTCAAGGTATACCTTGACGTGGAACGCTTCAGTTACCTGGAGCAAGCGTCCTGGGGATCTCCTTACGAGGGGCTGGTCGGCGTGAAGGGGAGAGTAAGGAAGAGGGTGGAGGGAGGGTTGTTGTACTAGATGGGAAAGTGAGAAGGATTGAAAAGGAAGTGGTGAAGAGTGTCGGTCAACTCCTCGCCTCGGTCAGGAGTCAGTAAAGCTTACAGGGTATCAATAAAGCTTGCAACCAACCGCGTAAGTGCTTGCTTAATTGCTTCGTGATTTTGGCCCCAGGTTCGTAAGTGCCATACCACTTTATAAGTCATCTGATTGGGCCGCTTAAAAGCCTTAAATCTGTATTCTCTAGAGCTCAGGCGAGCGAGAGATACATAATAATCTACACGTAAAAAAATATTAGAGGGGCTGGTTCAAAATCTGAACACGGAGATTACATCACATGAGACCAGGAGGCATGGCAGGATGTGCAGAATACCCCCGTTGAAGAACAGAGGTGCAACAGGTACTCTGAGAGAGAACTATCAACATCAGAGGCCCGAGACTGTTCAACACGCTTCCACTACACATAAGGGGCATAACTGGCCGACCCCTCACAGTGTTCAAGAGAGAACTTGATAAACACCTCCAAAGGATACTTGATCAACCAGACTGTGACATGTTAGGCTGCGAGCAGCCGCGTCCAACAGCCTGGTTGACCAGACGGCCAACAGGGAGGCTTAGTCGGAGACCGGGCCGCGGGGCCGTTGATCCCCGGAACCTCCACAAGGTAGCCTTACATATGTGCGTGTGCAAGGGAGAACGCCAGCTTTAGTAGAAAGTAAGAACTATTATTAAGAAAGAAAAGGGCGATCAATTGGAAATTCCAGAGTTCAGAAAGGCTGCGTAAGGGAAACCTTTCCTTACCCTGCCGCCGCTCTAAGCAACAGCCTGGTGGACCAAACTCTCACAAGTCAAGCATGGCCTCAGGCCGCGCTTGGGGAGTAGAAGAACTCCCAGAACCCCATCAAGCAGGTACTTGGGGAGTAGAAGAACTCCCAGAACCCCATCAAGCAGGTACTTGGGGAGTAGAAGAACTCCCAGAACCCCATCAAGCAGGTATCCTGAGCCTTAGAGGAAGCCCCCCCCCCCTGCTTCCTGAGTAAGGAAGCAAGAGGAAGCAAGAACCAGCGACTTAGAGGTGTGTGCGAGCAGGTAATTACACAGTTACTAAACGACTTACTGGATTATGCCAGCAAGCACCAATTTTCTTAATCCAGTGATAAAGAGGCATTAAGAATGGCTGCCAATCCCAGCCCCCTCTACCAGAAAATTACCCTGTTGAAGTCATTCGAATCCCTTAGCCATTTAAGATGTCGGAAGCCTTCAGAAATAAGACCATTTGAAGGCTTGATAAGCGTGAAGCCATTGAATCCCTTTAGCAATTTTCGCTTGTTTCAATGGCCTAGTTCCCAAGACGCAGGCGTGTAACGTACTCTTAATATAATAACCTTGAAGACGAACCTGGCCTGAGTATTAAGATCTTCATTACATGATGAGGATTACCGTGTAATTGTCTAGGGATTGTAATCGTTCCCAAATTGCAATTATGGAAAGATCACTTAATTGCACCGGAGAATTGCCGGGGTTGGTACCGTTGGGGGGGGAGACCGCAGGCGTTTCTAGGATTTTTGGAATGATTGTTTTTCCATTTTGACTTGCTAAGGCACACTGAAAAAATAATTGAAGACGGTGAAATTGGCGCCCTGGGGCCAGATTCACGAAGCAGATACGCAAGCACTTACGAACCTGGGGCTAGATTTACGAAGCAGTTACGCAAGCATTTACGAACTTGGGGTCAGATTCATGAAGCAGTTACACAAGCACTTACGACAACCCGTCCTCTTAAAAAGAACGTCACTTTTGGCTCGTTTGCGTGATATGGCCAAATTTCGACGTAATTTGAAATGAAATCGACTCACAAAAGTGACGTTCTGTTCCGTATTCTATTTGAGTCGTCCGGCGTACGCGCAGAGGTTCTGAGAGGACACTTTAAATAACGTTTTTCATAACGTTTGAAACTTTAAGAGAATTTCCTGCCCACCTAACCTATCAGAGGACCCTTAACTTACTGTTGTTGAAAAAAATCCCAAATTNGAAGTATCCTTACCTAAGATAGATGAGTTATTGTCAGTGGTCTGCAAAGGAGCAATTTTTTCTAAGATTGACCTGAAGGATGCTTACTTGCAAATCCTGTAGAGGAGGAGAGCCAGAAATTGTTAGTGATTAATACCCACAAGGGGTTATTAAGTATAAAAGACTTCCTTTTGGACTTCCTCGTCTCCAGCAATTTTCAGAGATTCATGTCCCAGTTGTAGTTAACATTGAAGGTGTGGCTAGTTTTTTAGATGACATTATTGTATGTGGAGAATGAGGAAGTGCATGAGCTAGATTAGAACAAGTTTTGAATCTTTGCAAAAGCACAATGTGAAGATTAATAAGGGAAAACAACGTTGAAGACCAAGGCCATTGAATACCTGGGGTACCATATTTCAGGTAAGGGCTTTATCCTTCTCACAAAAATGTAGCTGCTATAATAGATGCCCCAGCCCCAACATCAGTTGGGGAAGTTCAGTCTTTGTTGGGATGGTTACATATTTTTGTAAGTTTGTGAAGAACTTTTCAACAAAATAGCACCCTTGTATGAATTGTTGAAAAAAGGGGCTAGATTTAAGTGGGCAGCAAGAGAGGAAAATGCATTCAGGAATATTAAGCAGGAATTGATCAATTCTCCAGTGCACACTAATTTTACAGGTAGACTTCCATTAAAACTGGAGGTAGATGCTTCCCCAGTAGGAGTGGGTTGTGTATTATTACAGGAAGTAGATGGTCAGGATAAAGTAGTATATTTTGGCTAGCAAGAAATTATCTCCTGCAGAACAGAATTATTCTCAGTTAGATAAAGAAGCTTTAGCTTTGGTATTTGCTGTAAAGAAACAGGTATTTTCTGCTGGGGAGGAAATTTCTTGCTAGAACAGATCATAAACCCCTGCTAGGATTGTTTGGCAGAGGTAAGCAAATTCCAGTTAATGCCAATGCTAGAATTCAAAGATGGGCATTACTACTCTCACAGTTTGAGTATGATTTAGAGTTTAAGCCAGGCAAGGATAATGTAGTAGCTGATGCATTAAGTAGATTGCCTGTGACAGAAGAATTAAATTCCAGTATTCCAGTGGAGTATGTTAACCTGGTGGAAGCTATGTCTTTTGAGGATATTTCATTCCAGACTATTAGGAAGGCAACTGGTAGAGATCCAAATTAAGTCTGTTGATGAAATATGTCGAATATGGTTGGAATGATAATTTGTTATTGTCAGAGTATGCTGCAGTGAAGGCTGACCTTAGTATTCACCAGGATGTACTTTTGTATAGGAATAGAGTGGTGGTGCCTGGGGAACTGAGATGTAAGATTTTGGAACAGCTGCATGTAGGCCATAATGGCATAAATGCTATGAAAGCAGAAGCTAGAAGTTGGGTTTGGTGGCCAAAAATAGACCAGGATATTGCTGAGGTAACAAAAAATTGTCATATTTGCTTTAAGAATTATCAGAAACCCCAGGCCCCAGTACTTTCTTGGCCATGCACTGGAAAACCCTGGTCTAGACTTCATGTAGATTATGCGGGACCTATGGATAATAAATATTACCTAGTGGTGGTGGATTCATACACCAAATTTCTGGATGTGCATGTGTGTAATTCCACCACATCATCTGTAACTTGTGAATTACTAAGGAAAACATTTTGTAATTTTGGATTGCCAGACATAATTGTCTCAGACAATGCTCCTTATTTTGTTTCTGTGGAAATGGAGGATTTTTTTTAGAAAAAATGGTATTAAACATGTAACACCTGCTCCCTATAATCCTTCTTCAAATGGTCTAGCAGAGAGAGCAGTGAGATCCTTGAAAGAAGGGTTAAAGCGGTTTACGGAAGGTACTATTAATACAAGGCTTTGTAGATTTTTATATAATCAAAGAAAAACTGTTCATTCTACTACTGGTAAATCTCCTTCTGAATTACTGTTTAATAGACACGTTAAAGTGCACATGGAAGCAGTAAAGACAGATCCCAATAAAGAGAAATCGGTAACTAGCTTGGCCAGTCAGTTGGCTCAGGGAGAGGAATTGTTTAATGAGGGGGATGCAGTATATGCAAGGAATTTTGGAAGTGGAAAGCCCTGGGTGGAAGGGAAAATTAGGGAAGTCCTGGGCCGCAGGAACTTCACTGTGCAAGTGCAGAGTTTTGGGAACATTAATTGGAAAAGGCATGCCGATCAGCTCATGCCAAGGTTCACAGGGAATTTTGAAGACCCTTCAGGTGGGGGTGGGGCAACTAGTGATATCCATCCTAATAACGAAGGGATAGCAGCACCTGCAGGTGACCGTGAGGCAGAGCAAGGGACAGCAGAGGGTTATGGGGATACAGTCAACCCTATGGACTCTACAAGGAGTAATTCAGACGAATGTTTCCCAGAAGTAACAGGTCAGGACTTCCAGTTGAGAAAATCAGGAAGAGTCATACGACCGCCTGATAGACTAACCTGTAGGGATAGAGTTTATTTAAAAGGGGAGGAATGTTGGGATTGAGTACTACAGATGTTGGAGGTAGCATGTTTGGAGCAGATGCTCTTTTGTTTATGATCTTGTTAACAATATTTCATGTACCTGATTATTGTTTTGTTGTTGTTACTGGCGGAGAATAAAACCATGAGGACGAAGATTGTTTCTCTGACCACAACCATAACAATAATACTAATTGTGTTGTCGTTCACAATGAGATCCATTCTACTGAGCGGTCCTCCTCATGAGGACAGGTATGACCTCATTTACACACCTGCAATTAATCGAGTATTATCTACCAGCTCCATTTATACGTCCTAGATATCGCCGTAACGGTGGGAATTTGTTTGATCGATGATTGGACAGAGAAAATTCGTTCTTAACTGTTCCAAGTGCAAGCTAACCAGCTGCAATCTTACGCCACTAAAGAAAATACATGTGCAAGGTCTAGTATGAACGGAGTGCCTTGTTAAGCTACCACACAAGATGCACACTGGACAATCAACATCTTTCTTGTGCAAGATAGTGGGTTAAACACATATTTTATAATTAGTATGAGGACATTGTTGTAAAATTAAAGAATGCCCTTTTACGGACAGACCATTCGGTTATGTTACATGCAAGCAAAAACTATGTGGTAATTTTCAGGTGAATGATGTTTTTGTCGTATTAGATTGTAATACTGTACACAAACGTAGATATATTAGTAACAACGTCAACAACTCACAGCCTTCAGTAAGTCAAGCTCGAGTCGGGAGATTAATCCTTGTCCTGCAGTACCCCCCCCCCCACCTCCCTTGGGATCACAATGACATGCTACAGAAGATATAGAACCCGGGACATTTCTGTGACCCGGGTTGTTTGTCGATTCTAGGAGAGGATCCGATTTCGTGAGAGGTTGATATTTCTATATTGTTGACCAGACCACACACTTGAAGGTAAAGGCACGACGACGTTTCCGTCCGTCCTGGACCATTCTCAAGTCGATTATGATGAGTGATGTTGTTTCAGATTTAGCTACTCAGAACGAAGTGTACATGTAGCACGGACTATGGTGAGCCCGTAATGATGAGGGAGTTGATGCAGGCAATAAATAGGCAAGAGAGAGAGGTGAGGAGCAAGGTAAGGTGTAGTAGAGAGGATGTAGTAGTAGGAATAAGAACTGCAGAAGGCCCATTGGCCCATACGAGGCAGCTCCATTGTAACCACCGAATGAGAAGGGGATAGTAATTGGAATAAGATGATAGCAAGGGAACGTAAGAGAAAACAATGAACAGAAAAAGAGAGAGGAGAGAAAGAAAAGGAAAGAGAAAGAAAGATAAATGGAAGGGTAAGCTTATGTTAGATCACGTTTGTTAGAAAGATTAGAGCAAAGCATTAGTTATAAAACACCTGGAGTTATTCTTCAGCTCTATTTTGCTCGTTACCATTGTTTAGATTATGCCGTTCAGTTTTGGTTGCCATTCTTTGGAATACAAAACCACTAGAATGCGTTCAGCAAAGGATCACAAAGTTAATCCAAATTTTGAATTATAAAGTTGTGGAAATAGGGTTGTAGAATTATAACAATTTATAACACTCGACTTGAGAATGGTCCAAGACGAACCGAAACGTCGTCGTCCCTTCACCTTCAAGTGTGTGGTCTGGTCAACATTCTTCAGCCACGTTATTGTGACTCATCGCCTGCATGAGATTTCTATACTTCTATGAGAGGATTTATTTGTGACCCACTATTGCCACAAACGGACTATATGAATAACCCGCATGCACTCTGCAGTAGGTATGGAGTTCTCCACCACTTCGCTCCCTGGCGTATCATAGTATATAATATCAATGAGAACATCACTGGAGTAGAGCGGGGATTGATCCAGAATCTGGTAATGCTGGACGTGCGCCATATCCCTCAGCCACCACCAATTGCGTAATTCCTTATGTATTATTATTATTATTATTATTATTNGGTATCAATAAAGCTTACACGGTATCAATAAAGCTTACAGGGTATCAATAAAGCTTAAAGGGTATCAATAAAGCTTACAGGGTATCATAAAGCTTGCAAGGTATCAAAAAGCTTGCAAGGTATCAATAAAGCATGCAAGGTATCAAAAAAGCTTGCAAGGTATCAATAAAGCTTGCAAGGTATCAATAAAGCTTGCAAGGTATCAATAAAGCTTACAGGGTATCAATAAGCTTGCAACCAACCGCGTAAGTGCTTGCGTAATTGCTTCGTGATTTTGGCCTAGGTTCGTAAGTGCCATACCACTTTATAAGTCATCTGATTGGGGCCGCTTAAAAGCCATAAATCTGTATTCTCTAGAGCTCAGGCGAGCGAGAGATACATAATAATCTACACGTAAAAAAATATTAGAGGGGCTGTTCAAAATCTGAACACGGAGATTACATCACATGAGACCAGGAGGCATGGCAGGATGTGCAAAATACCCCCGTTGAAGGACAGAGGTGCAACAGGTACTCTGAGAGAGAACTCTATCAACATCAGAGGCCAGAGACTGTTCAACACGCTTCCACTACACATAAGGGACATAACTGGCCGACCCCTCACAGTGTTCAAGAGAGAACTATCAACATCAGAGGCCCGAGACTGTTCAACACGCTTCCACTACACATAAGGGACATAACTGGCCGACCCCTCACAGTGTTCAAGAGAGAACTATCAACATCAGAGGCCAGAGACTGTTCAACACGCTTCCACTACACATAAGGGACATAACTGGCCGACCCCTCACAGTGTTCAAGAGAGAACTATCAACTTCAGAGGCCCGAGACTGTTCAACACGCTTCTACTACACATAAGGGACATAACTGGCCGACCCCTCACAGTGTTCAAGAGAGAACTTGATAAACACCTCCAAAGGATACTTGATCAACCAGACTGTGACATGTTAGGCTGCGAGCAGCCGCGTCCAACAGCCTGGTTGACCAGACGGCCAACAGGGAGGCTTAGTCGGAGACCGGGCCGCGGGGCCGTTGATCCCCGGAACCTCCACAAGGTAGCCTTACATCTGTGCGTGTGCAAGGGAGAACGCCAGCTTTAGTAGAAAGTAAGAACTATTATTAAGAAAGAAAAGGGCGATCAATTGGAAATTCCAGAGTTCAGAAAGGCTGCGTAAGGGAAACCTTTCCTTACCCTGCCGGCCGCTCTAAGCAACAGCCTGGTGGACCAAACTCTCACAAATCAAGCATGGCCTCGGGTCGCGCTTGGGGAGTAGAAGAACTCCCAGAACCCCATCAAGCAGGTACTTGGGAGTAGAAGAACTCCCAGAACCCCATCAAGCAGGTACTTGGGGAGTAGAAGAACTCCCAGAACCCCATCAAACAGGTACTTGGGGAGTAGAAGAACTCCCAGATCCCCATCAAGCAGGTATCCTGAGCCTTAGAGGAAGCCCCCCCCCCCTGCTTCCTGAGTAAGGAAGCAAGAGGAAGCAAGAAGAACCAGCGACTTAGAGGTGTGTGCGAGCAGGTAATTACACAGTTACTAAACGACTTACTGGATTATGTCAGCAAGCACCAATTTTCTTAATCCAGTGATAAAGAGGCATTAAGAATGGCTGCCAATCCCAGCCCCCTCTACCAGAAATTACCCTGTTTGAAGTCATTCGAATCCCTTAGCCATTTAAGATGTCGGAAGCCTTCAGAAATAAGACCATTTGAAGGCTTGATAAGCGTGAAGCCATTGGATCCCTTTAGCAATTTTACCGTGTTTCAATGGCCTAGTTCCCAAGACGCAGGCGTGTAACGTACTCTTAATATAATAACCTTGAAGACGAACCTGGCCTGGGCATTAAGATCTTCATTACATGATGAGATTACCGTGTAATTGTCTAGGGATTGTAATCGTTCTCAAATTGCAATTATGGAAAGATCACTTAATTGCACCGGAGAATTGCCGGGGTTGGTACCGTTGGGGGGGGGGGGAGACCGCAGGCGTTTCTAGGATTTTTGGAATGATTGTTTTTCCATTTTGACTTGCTAAGGCACACTGAAAAAATAATTGAAGACGGTGAAATTGGCGCCCTGGGGCCAGATTCACGAAGCAGATACGCAAGCACTTACGAACCTGGGGCTAGATTTACGAAGCAGTTACGCAAGCATTTACGAACTTGGGGTCAGATTCATGAAGCAGTTACACAAGCACTTACGATAACCCGTCCTCTTAAAAAGAACGTCACTTTGGCTCGTTTGCGTGATATGGCCAAATTTCGACGTAATTTGAAATGAATCGACTCACAAAAGTGACGTTCTGTTCCGTTTTCTATTTGAGTCGTCCGGCGTACACGCAGAGGTTATGAGAGACACTTTAAATTAACGTTTTTCATAACGTTTTGAAACTTTAAGAGAATTTCCTGCCCACCTAACCTATCAGAGGACCCTTAACTTACTGTTATTGAAAAAAAAATCCCAAATTTATTTTCATATTTTTTTCATTTTCAAATTACGTCCAAATTCGGCCATACGAGCAAACGGCCAAATGCGACGTTCTTTTTAAGAGGACAGGTTGCTTACGAACCTAAACATCTTTTTGCAATCTTTGGCGGCTTTGTTTACAATTATTAAACAGTTAATGAGCCCCGAAGCACCAGGAGGCTGTTTATAACAATAACAACAGTTGATTGGCAAGTTTTCATGCTTGTAAACTGTTTAATAAATGTTACCAAAGCCGTCAAAGATTAAAGAAAAGATGTACACGTTCGTATGTACTTGCGTAACTGCTTCGTGAATCTGGCCCCAGGTTCGTAAGTGCTTGCGTAACTGCTTCGTAAATCTGGCCCCAGGTTCGCAAGTTCTTGCGTAACTGCTTCGTGAATCTGGCCCCAGGTTCGCAAGTACTTGCGTAACTGCTTCGTGAATCTGGCCCCAGGTTCGCAAGTACTTGCGTAACTGCTTCGTGAATCTGGCCCCAGGTTCGCAAGTTCTTGCGTAACTGCTTCGTGAATCTGACCCCAGGTTCGCAAGTTCTTGCGTAACTGCTTCGTGAATCTGACCCCTGATTCCTCCTTCAGTTCTAAGTCGACAGAAATGTACATCCGACAGTGTCGTGGAGGTACCTGCTTGTGGTAGTAAGTTTCGAGAGTTCTCCTGCCCGAGCCCAGTGAAGGCTTGCCTGGGGTGGCTCTGCAGAGGCACTAACAGCCCGTTGATCCGGCACACAATGCAGAACATGTCTTAATAGTTTCTTGAACACGTGCACTTCTGTTCCGGCAATCTTCTTATATTTTTGTAAGGGAAGTCAGGTGGTAATTACAGGAGTTGGGGGGGGGGGGGGTTAAGGGGTCCCATGGCACTGTAAAGGGGGGGGCCCTTAGAACTGTGCCTCACAGCAAGGGTGTCAACCTTGGCACTGGTGCCTCACAGCAAGGGTGTCCCTCTGGCACTGTGCCTCACAGCAAGGGTGTCCCCTCTGGCACTGTGCCTCACAGCAAGGGTGTCACCTCTGGCACTGTGCCTCACAGCAAGGGTGTCACCTCTGGCACTGTGCCTCACAGCAAGGGTGTCACCTCTGGCACTGTGCCTTAGCAAGGGTGTCACCTATGGCACTGTGACTCACAGCAAGGGTGTCCCTTGGCACTGTGCCTCACAGCAAGGGTGTCACCTCTGGCACTGTGCCTCACAGCAAGGGTGTCACCTCTGGCACTGTCTCACAGCAAGGGTGTCCCTTGGCACTGTGCCTCACAGCAAGGGTGTCACCCCTGGCACTGTGCCTCACAGCAAGGGTGTCCCCTCTGGCACTTGCCTCACAGCAAGGGTGTCCCCTCTGGCACTGTGCCTCACAGCAAGGGTGTCCCC
>WNGS01163125.1:70326-83330 GCA_020271785.1 Procambarus virginalis | reverse complement strand
TTTGACCATCACGACCGGACAAAGGAAGTGATAGCCGAAGCTATTTGAACCACTTCCCCGCCGGCATTTGGATGGTAATCTTGGGCATAGCATTTTAGCAAATCACCTCATTTTTGGGGACAACACGTGAGGAACACAAATGCGAACAAGACTGAATGGTCCCCAGGACTATATGCAATTGAAAACTCCCACCCGAGAAGTGACTCGAACCCATACTGCCAGGAGCAACGCAACTGGTATGTACATGGACGCGTTAAGCCGCTTGACCATCACGACCGGTCAAAAGAAAGTGATAGCCGAAGCTATTTGAACCACTTCCCCGCCGGCACTCGGATGGTAATCTTGGGCATAGCATTTTATCAAATCACCTCATTTTTGGGGGCAACACGTGAGGAACAAAAATGCGAACAAGCCTGAATGGTCCCCAGGACTATATGCAACAGAAAACTCACACCCCAGAAGTGACTCGAACCCATACTGCCAGGAGCAACGCAACTGGTATGTACAGGGACGCCTAAATTCATGTGACCATCACGACCGGACAAAAGGAAGTGATAGCCGAAGCTATTTGAACAACATCCCCGCCGGCACTCGGATGGTAATCGTGGGCATAGCATTTTATGAAATTACCTCATTTTTGGGGACAACATGTGTTGAACACAAATGCGACCAAGCCTGAATGGTCCCCAGGACTATATGCAACAGAAAACACACACCCCAGAAGTGACTGAAACCCATATTGCCAGGAGCAACGCAACTGGTATGTACAGGGATGCCTTAATCCGCTTGACCATCACGACCGAACAAAAGGAAGTGATAGCCGAAGCTATTTAAACCACTTCCCCGCAGGCATTCGGATGGTAATCTTGGGCATAGCATTTTATCAAATCACCTCATTTTTGGGGACAACACGTGAGGAACACAAATGCGAACAAGACTGAATGGTTCCCAGGACTATATGCAATTGAAAACTCACACCCGAGAAGTGACTCGAACCCATACTGCCAGGAGCAACGCAACTGGTATGTACATGGACACGTTAATCCGCTTGACCATCACGACCGGACAAAAGGAAGTGATAGCCGAAGCTATTTGAACCACTTCCCCGCCGGCATTTGGATGGTAATCTTGGGCATAGCATTTTAGCAAATCACCTCATTTTTGGGGACAACACGTGAGGAACACAAATGCGAACAAGACTGAATGGTCCCCAGGACTATATGCAATTGAAAACTCACACCCGAGAAGTGACTCGAACCCATACTGCCAGGAGCAACGCAACTGGTATGTACATGGACGCGTTAAGCCGCTTGACCATCACGACCAGATAAAAGGAAGTGATAGCCGAAGCTATTTTAACCACTTCTCCGCCGGCACTCGGATGGTAATCTTTGGCATAGCATTTTATCAAATCACCTCATTTTTGGGGACAACACGTGAGGAACACAAATGCGAACAAGCCTGAATGGTCCCCAGGACTATATGCAACAGAAAACTCACACCCCAGAAGTGACTCGAACCCATACTGCCAGGAGCAACGCAACTGGTATGTACAGGGACGCCTAAATCCTCGTGACCATCACGACCGGACAAAAGAAAGTGATAGCCGAAGCTATTTGAACCACTTCCCCGCCGGCACTCGGATGGTAATCGTGGGCATAGCATTTTATGAAATTACCTTATTTTTGGGGACAACATGTGTTGAACACAAATGCGAACAAGCCTGAATGGTCCCCAGGACTATATGCAACTGAAAACTCACACCCCAGAAGTGACTCGAACCCATACTGCCAGGAGCAACGCAACTGGTATGTACATTGATGCCTTAATCCGCTTGACCATCACGACCGAACAAAAGGAAGTGATAGCCGAAGCTATTTGAACCACTTCCCCGCCGGCATTCGGATGGTAATCTTGGGCATAACATTTTATCAAATCACCTCATTTTTGGGGACAACACGTGAGGAACACAAATGCTTACAAGACTGAATGGTCCCCAGGACTATATGCAATTGAAAACTCACACCTGAGAAGTGACTCGAACCCATACTGCCAGGAGCAACGCAACTGGTATGTACGTGGACACGTTAATCCGCTTGACCATCACGACCGGACAAAAGGAAGTGATAGCCGAAGCTATTTGAACCACTTCCCCGCCGGCATTTGGATGGTAATCTTGGGCATAGCATTTTAGCAAATCACCTCATTTTTGGGGACAACACGTGAGGAACACAAATGCGAACAAGACTGAATGTTCCCCAGGACTATATGCAATTGAAAACTCCCACCCGAGAAGTGACTCGAACCCATACTGCCAGGAGCAACGCAACTGGTATGTACATGGACGCGTTAAGCCGCTTGACCATCACGACCGGTCAAAAGAAAGTGATAGCCGAAGCTATTTGAACCACTTCCCCGCCGGCACTCGGATGGTAATCTTGGGCATAGCATTTTATCAAATCACCTCATTTTTGGGGGCAACACGTGAGGAACAAAAATGCGAACAAGCCTGAATGGTCCCCAGGACTATATGCAACAGAAAACTCACACCCCAGAAGTGACGCGAACCCATACTGCCAGGAGCAACGCAACTGGTATGTACAGGGACGCCATAGTTTCGGCTATCACTTCCTTTTGTCCGGTCGTGATGGTCAAGCGGATTAAGGCGTCCCTGTACATACCAGTTGTGTTGCTCCTGGCAGTATGGGTTCGAGTAACTTTTGGGGTGTGAGTTTTCAGTTGCATATAGTCCTGGGGACCATTCAGGTTTGTTCGCATTTGTGTTCCTCACGTGTTGCCCCCAAAAATGAGGTGATTTGATAAAATGCTATGCCCAAGATTACCATCCGAGTGCCGGCTTGGAAGTGGTTGAAATAGCTTCGGCTATCACTTCCTTTTGTCCAGTAGTGATGGTCAAGCGGATTATGGCGTCCCTGTACATAATTTTTGCATTGCTCCTGGCAGTATGGGTTCGAGTCACTTCTGGGGTGTGAGTTTTCAGTTGCATATAGTCCTGGGGACCATTCAGGCTTGTTCACATTTGTGTTCCTCACGTGTTGCCTCCAAAAATGAGATGATTTGATAAAATGCTATGCCCAAGATTACCATCCGAGTGCCGGCGAAGAAGTGGGTTCAAATAGTTTCGGTTATCACTTCCTTTTGTCCGGTCGTGATGTTCAAGCGGGTTAAGGCGTCTCTGTTTATATCAGTTGCGTTGCACCTGGCAGTATGGGTTCGAGTCACTTCTGGGGTTTGAGTTTTCAGTTGCATATAGTCCTGGGGACCATTCAGGCTTGTTCGCATTTGTGTTCTTCACGTGTTGCCCCCAAAAATGAGGTGATTTCATAGAACGCTATGCCCAAGATTACGATCCGAGTACCGACGTGGAAGTGGTTCAAATAGCTTAGGCTATCACTTCCTTTTGTCCGGTCGTGATGGTCAAGCGGATTAGGGAAACCCTGTACATACCAGTTGCGTTGCTCCTTGCAGTATGGGTTCGAGTCACTTTTGGGGTGTGAGTTTTCTGTTGCATATAGTCCTGGGGACCATTCAGGTTTGTTCGCATTTGTGTTCCTCACGTGTTGCCCCCAAAAATGAGGTGATTTGATAAAATGCTGTGCCCAAGATAACCATCCGTGTGCCGGCACGGAAGTGGTTCAAATAGCTTCTGCTATCACTTCATTTTGTCCGGTCATGATGGTCAAGCGGATTAAGGCATCCCTTAACATACCAGTTGCGTTGCTCCTGGCAGTATGGGTTCGAGTAACTTTTGGGGTGTGAGTTTTCAGTTGCATATAGTCCTGGGGACCATTCAGGCTTGTTCGCATTTGTGTTCTTCACGTGTTGCCCCTGTTTATTGATTAATCAATATGACATTGATTAGGCGAGGAACCTTGTTTTTAATTGCATATTTCGACGTTTGTGCCGCATTAGAGCTGTTTTTGCTCTAATGAGAATCCGCATCATCTCTAATGCGGCTGAAACGTCGAAATATGCAATAAAAACAGTGTTTCTCTCCTAATCAATATCTTACTGGCTATTGTAACGAGGTACGAATGGTTGATTTAAATAATGTATTTAATGTGAATTTGCAATTAATTACGCGTATACATCAGATTTGTCGCATATGTAATGAATTAATAACAATAAACTGACAATCCGTATCCAAGGAGAGAAACCCTGATTTTAATGCATATTTCGACGTTTCAGCCGCATTAGAGCTGTTTTTGCAGCTTTCTGTAACATACATAATCTTCTTTCTGTAACATACACGGAAAATCTGGAACATTTTAGTCAATTCTAATGAAAACACATTGATTTGTGTGATTTGAACGAATAATGGACTATCTCGTCGTATTTCCCACGTTTTTATGGATTGCCAGTTTATTGTTATTAAGTCATTACATATGCGACAAATCTGATGTCTACGCGTAATTAATTGGAAATTCACATTAAATACATTATTTTCAATCAACCATTCGTACCTCGTTACAATAGCGACTAAGATATTGATTAGGAGCGAAACCCTGTTTTTATTGCATATTTCGACGCTTCAGCCGCATTAGAGCTGATGCGGAGGAGGCAACGGCAACTTGTCTGATTAGAGCTAAAACAGCTCTAATGCGGCTGAAACGTCGAAATATGCAATAAAAACAAGGTTTCTCTCCTAATCAATGTCCTACTCGCTACTTTACCGAGATACAAATGGTTGATTGAAAATAATGTATTAATGTGAATTTGCAATTAATTACGCGTATACATCAGATATGTCGCATATGTATTGAATTAATAACAATAAACTGGCAATCCTTAAAAACGTGGGAAATACGACGAGATAGTCCATTATTCGTCAAAATCACACAAATCAATGTGTTTTCATTAGAATTAACTAAAATGTTCCAGATTTTCCGTGTGTGTTTCAGAAAGAAGATGTACTGCAAAAACAGCTCTAATGCGGCTGAAACGTCGAAATATGCAATAAAATCAGGGTTTCTTTCCTTGGATACGGATTGTTAGTTTATTGTTATTAATTCATTACATATGCGACAAATCTGATGTATACCCGGAGAGAGGAGAGATACCCGGAGAGAGGAGCCGGTCGGCCGAGCGGACAGCACGCTGGACTTGTGATCCTGTCGTCCTGGGTTCGATCGCAGGCGCCGGCGAGAAACAATGGGCGGAGTTTCTTTCACCCTATGCCCCTGTTACCTAGCAGTAAAATAGGTACCTGGGTGTTAGTCAGCTGTCACGGGCTGCTTCCTGGGGGTGGAGGCCTGGTCGAGGACCGGGCCGCGGGACACTAAATAGCCCCGAAATCATCTCAAGATAACCTCAAGATATACCCGTAATTAATTGCAAATTCACATTAAATGCAATTTTTTCAATCAACCATTCGTAACTCGTTAAATTAGCGAGTAAGATATTTATTAGGAGAGAAACCCTGTTTTTATTGCATATTTCGACGTTTCAGCCGCATTAGAGCTGATGCGGAGTCTAATTAGAGCTAAAACAGCTCTAATGCGGCTGAAACGTCGAAATATGCAATAAAAACAAGGTTTCTCTTCTAATCAATGTCCTACTCGCTACTTTACCGAGATACAAATGGTTGATTGAAAATAATGTATTTAAATTAATGTGCATTTGCAATTAAATACGAGTTTGCATCATATATATCGTATATGTAGTGAATTCGTTCACTACATGCGAGAGTGGGGGCTTACTCCCGCCATTGACCCGTTGAACCTCCTCCAGTCTCCGGCAATGTTCTGGCACAGAGAAAGCTCCAACGGGTAAACGGCGGGAGTAAGCCCCCTGCTCTTGCATGTAGTGAACGAATTCACTACATATATTCAATCAAACAATCGTACCTCGTTAAAATAGCGAGTAATATATTGATCAGAGAGAAACTCTGTTTTTATTGCATATTTCGACGTTTCAGCCACATTAGAGCTGATGCGGAGGAGGCAAAGGCAACTTGTCTGATTAGAGCTAAAACGGCTCTAATCCGGCTGAAACGTCGAAATATGCAATAAAAACAGGGTTTCTCTCCTAATAAATATCTTACTCGCTAATTTAACGAGTTACGAATGGTTGATTGAAAAAATTGCATTTAATGTGAATTTGCAATTAATTACGGGTATATCTTGAGTTTATCTTGAGATGATTTCGGGGCTATTTAGTGTCCCCGCGGCCCGGTCCTCGACCAGGCCTCCACCCCCAGGAAGCAGCCCGTGACAGCTGACTAACACCCAGGTACCTATTTTACTGCTAGGTAACAGGGGCATAGGGTGAAAGAAACTCCGCCCATTGTTTCTCGCCGGCGCCTGCGATCGAACCCAGGACGACAGGATCACAAGTCCAGCGTGCTGTCCGCTCGGCCGACCGGCTCCTCTCTCCGGGTATCTCTCCTCTCTCCGGGTATACATCAGATTTGTCGCATATGTAATGAATTAATAACAATAAACTGACAGTTCGTATCCAAGGAGAGAAACCCTCATTTTATTGCATATTTCGACGTTTCAGCCTCATTAGAGCTGTTTTTGCAGTACATCTTCTTTCTGTAACATACACAGAAAATCTGGAACATTTTAGTTAATTCTAATGAAAACACATTGATTTGTGTGATTTGAACGAATAATGGACTTTCTTGTCGTATTTTCCACGTTTTTAAGGATTGCCAGTTTCCGAGTTTCCGAGTTTGAAGACCATAGGACTGGTAAGTCAGGAACAGAAGGATGGGGAGGATGTAGGAAAACTTGAAAATGATTAGGGTGTGAGGAAGAGGAGGGGCGTTACAGATAAGTGGCCCAACCACTTTGGGGTTGATTGTAATGAGAGGTGATGGATGAAAGTGTAGGTGATATATGGTGGTTAGTAGAAGGCTGTTTTTTTTCAGCTGGCGGTGAGTAGCCATAAAACAGATGGTGGTTGATTAAGTAGCTACTCGCCGACTTTCCTGGAGAGCTGTGCTTGTTTCTGTATCAGTTGTTGGTGGTTGAGTGGAGTTATTGAATCCTTAAACGGTGGGTTTCAGGTCATAGGAGTTAGGTGTACAGCGGGGCTGGGGGGTGCCATTCGTCCTCTTGTGGTAGGTTGCTTAAGATTCTGGGCCTGGGGTAGGCTCTGTCATGGATGTATCTTCTTACTCTTTGTTGAAGGGACATCCTCCTCGATCTGTGAGGCTGGTCGAGCATAGCGTAGTTCGTTGTGTTGAGGACAACAAAGGGGTCCTCACGATTTGGGATGTACATACTTTTCATTTTGTATAGCTGTTTGATTGAGAGACGATTCAGATAGGAGCAACGCAACTGGTATGTACAGAGACGCATTAATCTGCTTGACCATCACGACCGGACAAAAGGAAGTGATTGCCGAAGCTATTTGAACCACTTCCCCGCCGGTACTCGGATGGTAATCTTTGGTATAGCATTTTATCAAATCACCTCATTTTAGGGGGCAACACGTGAGGAACACAAATGCGAACAAGCCTGAATGGTCCCCAGGACTCTATGCAACTGAAAACTCACACCCCAGAAGTGACTCGAACCCATACTGCCAGGAGCAACGCAACTGGTATGTACAGGGATGCCTTAATCCGCTTGACCATCACGATCGAACAAAAGGAAGTGATAGCCGAAGCTATTTGAACCACTTCCCCGCCGGCATTCGGATGGTTATCTTGGGCATAGCATTTTATCAAATCACCTCATTTTTGGGGACAACACGTGAGGAACACAAATGCTTACAAGACTGAATGGTCCCCAGGACTATATGCAACTGAAAACTCACAACCCAGAAGTGACTCGAACCCATATTTCCAGGAGCAACGCAAGTGGTATGTACAGGGATGCCTTAATCCGCTTGACCATCACGACCAAACAAAAGGAAGTGATAGCAGAAGCTATTTGAACCACTTCCCCGCCGGCACTCGGATGGTAATCTTGGGCATAGCATTTTAGCAAATCACCTCATTTTTGGGGACAACACGTGAGGAACACAAATGCTTACAAGACTGAATGGTCCCCAGGACTATATGCAATTGAAAACTCACAACCCAGAAGTGACTCGAACCCATATTTCCAGGAGCAACGCAAGTGGTATGTACAGGGATGCCTTAATCCGCTTGACCATCACGACCGAACAAAAGGAAGTGATAGCCGAAGCTATTTGAACCACTTCCCCGCCGGCACTCGGATGGTAATCTTGGGCACAGCATTTTATCAAATCACCTCATTTTTGGGGGCAACACGTGAGGAACAAAAATGCGAACAAGCCTGAATGGTCCCCAGGACTATATGCAACAGAAAACTCACACCCCAGAAGTGACTCGAACCCATACTGCCAGGAGCAACGCAACTGGTATGTACAGGGACGCCTAAATTCTCGTGACCATCACGACCGGACAAAAGGAAGTGATAGCCGAAGCTATTTGAACCACTTCCCCGCCGGCACTCGGATGGTAATCGTGGGCATAGCATTTTATGAAATTGCCTCATTTTTGGGGACAACATGTGTTGAACACAAATGCGAACAAGCCTGAATGGTCCCCAGGACTATATGCAACAGAAAACTCACACCCCAGAAGTGACTCGAACCCATACTGCCAGGAGCAACGCAATGGTATGTACAGGGACGCCTTAATCCGCTTGACCATCACGACCGGACAAAAGGAAGGATAGCCGAAGCTATTTGAACCACTTCCCCGCCGGCACTCGGATGGTAATCTTGGGCATAGCATTTTATCAAATCACCTCATTTTTGGGGCAACACGTGAGGAACACAAATGCGAACAAGCCTGAATGGTCCCCAGGACTATATGCAACTGAAAACTCACACCCAGAAGTGACTCGAACCCATACTGCAGGAGCAACGCAACTGGTATGTACAGGGACGCCTTAATCCGCTTGACCATCACGACCGGACAAAAGGAAGTGATAGCCGAAGCTATTTGAACCACTTCCCCGCCGGCACTCGGATGGTAATCTTGGGCATAGCATTTATCAAACCACGTCATTTTTGGTTGCAACACGTGAGGGACACAAATGCGAACAAGCCTGAATGGTCCCCAGGACTATATGCAACTGAAAACTCACTCCCCAGAAGTTACTCGAACCCATACTGCCAGCAGCAACGCAACTGGTATGTACAGGGACGACTTAATCCGCTTGACCATCACGACCGGACAAAAGGAAGTGATAGCCGAAGCTATTTGAACCACTTCCCCGCCGGCATTCGGATGGTAATCTTGGCATAGCATTTTATCAAATCACCTCATTTTTGGGCTCAACAGTGGGAAAACAAATGCGAACAAGCCTGAATGGTCCCCAGGACTATATGCAACTGAAAACTCACACCCCAGAAGTGACTCGAACCCATACTGCCAGGAGCAACGCAACTGGTATGTACAGGGACGCATTAATCTGCTTGACCATCACGACCGGACAAAAGGAAGTGATAGCCGAAGCTATTTGAATCACTTCACCTCGGGCACTCGGGTCGTAATCTTGGGCATAGCATTTAATCAAATCACCTCATTTTGGGGCAACACGTGAGGAACACAAATGCGAACAAACCTGAATGGTCCCCAGGACTATATGCAACTGAAAACTCACACCCCAGAAGTGACTCGAACCATACTGCCAGGAGCAACGCAACTGGTATGTACAGGACGCCTTAATCCGCTTGACCATCACGACCGGACAAAAGGAAGTGATAGCCGAAGCTATTTGAACCACTTCCCCGACGGCATTCGGATGGTAATCTTGGGCATAGCATTTTATCAAATCACCTCATTTTTGGGGACAACACGTGAGGAACAAAAATGCGAACAAGCCTGAATGGTCCCCAGGACTATATGCAACTGAAAACTCACACCCCAGAAGTGACTCGAACCCATACTGCCAGGAGCAACGCAACTGGTATGTACAGGGACGCCTAATTCTCTTGACCATCACGACCGGACAAAAGGAAGTGATAGCCGAAGCTATTTGAACCACTTCCCCGCCGGCACTCGGATGGTAATCTTGGGCATAGCATTTTATCAAATCACCTCATTTTGGGGACAACACGTGAGGAACACAAATGCGAACAAGCCTGAATGGTCCCCAGGACTATATGCAACGGAAACTCACACCCAGAAGTGACTCGAACCATACTGCCAGGAGCAACGCAAATGGTATGTACAGGGACGCCTTAATCCGCTTGACCATCACGACCGGACAAAAGGAAGTGATTGCCGAAGCTATTTGAACCACTTCCCCGCCGGCACTCGGATGGTAATCTTGGGCATAGCATTTTATCAAATCACCTCCTTTTTGGGGGCAACACGTGAGGAACACAAATGCGAACAAGCCTGAATGGTCCCCAGGACTATATGCAACGGAAAACTCACACCCCAGAAGTGACTCGAACCCATACTGCCAGGAGCAACGCACTGGTATGTACAGGGACGACTTAATCCGCTTGACCATCACGACCGAACAAAGGAAGTGATAGCCGAAGCAATTGAACCACTTCCCCGCCGGCACTCGGATCGTAATCTTGGGCATAGCATTTTATCAAACCACGTCATTTTTGGTTGCAACACGTGAGGGACACAAATGCGAACAAGCCTGAATGGTCCCCAGGACTATATGCAACTGAAAACTCACTCCCCAGAAGTTACTCGAACCCATACTGCCAGCAGCAACGCAACTGGTATGTACAGGGACGACTTAATCCGCTTGACCATCACGACCGAACAAAAGGAAGTGATAGCCGAAGCAATTTGAACCACTTCCCCGCCGGCATTCGGATGGTAATCTTGGGCATAGCATTTTATCAAATCACTTCATTTTTGGGCTCAACATGGGAGGAACACATATACGAACAAACCTGAATGGTCCCCAGGACTACATGCAACTGAAAACTCACACCCCAGAAGTGACTCGAACCCATACTGCCAGGAGCAACGCAACTGGTATGTACAGGGACGCATTAATCTGCTTGACATCACGACCGGACAAAAGGAAGTGATAGCCGAAGCTATTTGAACCACTTCCCGACGGCATTCGGATGGTAATCTTGGGCATAGCATTTTATCAAATCACCTCATTTTGGGGACAACACGTGAGGAACAAAAATGCTTACCAGATTTTCCGTGTATGTTACAGAAAGAAGATGTAGTGCAAAAACAGCTATAATGCGGCTGAAACGTCGAAATATGCAATAAAATCTGGGTTTCTCTCCTTGCATACGGATTGTCAGTTTATTGTTATTAATTCATTACATATGCGACAAATCTGATGTATACTTTAATTGATTGCAAATTCATATTAAATACATTATTTCAATCAACCATTCGTACCTCGTAAAACTAGCGAGTAAGATATTGATTAGAAGAGAAACCCTGTTTTTATTGCATATTTCGACGTTTCAGCCGCATTAGAGCTGTTTTAGCTCTAATCAGACAAGTTGCCGTTGCCTCCTCCGTATCAGCTCTAATGCGGCTGAAACGTCGAAATATGCAATAATAACAAGGTTTCTCTCCTAATCAATATCTTAGTCGCTATTGTAACGAGGTACGAATGGTTGATTGAAAATAATGTATTTAATGTTAATTTGCAATTAATTTCGCGTATACATCAGATTTGTTGCATATGTAATGAATTAATAACAATAAACTGGCAATCCTTAAAAACGTGGGAAAAACGACGAGATAGTCCATTATTCGTTCAAATCACACAAATCAATGTGTTTTCATTAGAATTAACTAAAATGTTCCAGATTTTCCGTGTATGTTACAGAAAGAAGATGTACTGCAAAAACAGGTCTAATGCGGCTGAAACGTCGAAATATGCAATAAAATCAGGGTTTCTCTCCTTGGATACGGATTGTCAGTTTATTGTTATTAATTCATTACATATGCGACAAATCTGATGTATACGCGTAATTTATTGCAAATTCACATTAAATACATTATTTTCAATCAACCATTCGTACTTCGTTAAATTAGCGAGTAAGATATTGATTAGGAGAGAAACCCTTTTTTTATTGCATATATCGACGTTTCAGCCGGATTAGAGCTGTTTTAGCTTTTATCAGACAAGTTGCCGTTGCCTCCTCCGTATCAGCTCTAATGCGGCTGAAACGTAGAAACATGCAACAAAAACAGGGTTTCTCTCATGATCAATATATTACTCGCTATTTTAACAAGGTACGATTGGTTGATTGAATATATGTAGTGAATTCGTTCAGTACATGCAAGAGCGGGGCTTACTCCGGCCGTTTACCCGTTGGAGCTTTCTCTGTGCCAGAACATTGCCGGAGACTGGAGGAGATCCACGGTGTAAACGGCGAGAGTAAGCCCCCACTCTCGCATGGGATGTTTGGGATATTTTGAAAACTGCAGGGTGGGTTTGGGCAAAATGTGACCATCGCCGCTGTCAGTTATTGGCATATTTTCGGTATAAAATTTGTAATTTCAAACTGCGAATACGGCAGAGAGCCAGAATTTGGCTCCAAAATATGGCTGAAGCGTCGAAATAGGGATGTTTGGGATATTTTGAAAACTGCACGGAGGGTTGGGGCAAAATGCGATCCATCGCTGCTTCAGTAATTGGCATATTTCGGTAAAAGTAGTAATTTCAAACTGCGAATACATGCAAAGAGCCAGAATTTGCCTCCAAATATGGCTCAAGGGTCGAATTTGGGATGTTCGGATATTTTGAAAACTGCAGAGGGCTTTGGGCAAAATGGGACCCATCGCCGCTTTCAGTAATACACATTTTTCGGTATAAAATGTCGTAATTTCAAATTGCGAATAAGTGCAGATATTTAGAATATGGCTCCAAAATATGGCTCAAACGTCGAATTTGGAATGTTTGGGATATTTTCAAACTGCAGTGGGGGGTTTGGGCAAATTATGACCCATCAGCGATCTCAAAATTGGCATATTTTCGGTATAAAATTCGTAATTTCAAACTGCGAATACGTGCAGAGAGCCAGAATTTGTCTCCAAAATATGG
>WNGS01163125.1:32239-42720 GCA_020271785.1 Procambarus virginalis | reverse complement strand
GTTGCATATAGTCCTGGGGACCATTCAGGCTTGTTCGCATTTGTGTTCCTACCGTGTTGCCCCCAAAAATGAGGTGATTTAACAAAATGCTATGCCCAAAATTACCATCCGAGTGCCGGCAGGGAAGTGGTTCAAATAGCTTCGCCTATCACTTCCTTTTGTCCGGTCGTGATGGTCAAGCGGATTGAGTCCCTGTACATACCAGTTGCGTTGCTCTTGGCAGTATGGGTTCGAGTCACTTCTGGAATGTGAGTTTTCAGTTGCATGTAGTCCTGGGGACCATTCAGGTTTGTTCGCATTTGTGTTCCTCACGTGTTGCCCCCCAAAATTAGGTGATTTGATAAAATGCTATGCCCAAGATTACCATCCGAGTGCCGGCGGGGAAGTGGTTCAAATACCTTCGGCTATCACTTCCTTTAGGCCGGTCGTGATGGTCAGCGATTTAGGTCGTCCCTGTACATACCAGTTACGTTGTCTCCTGGCAGTATGGGTTCGAATCATTTCTGGGTTGTGAGTTTTCAGTTGCATATAGCCCGGGGACAATTCAGGCTTGTTCGCATTTGTGTTACTCACGTGTTGCCCCCAAAATGATGTGATTTGATAAAATGCTATGCCCAAGATTACCATCCAAGTGCCGGCGGGGGAAGTGTTTCAAATAGCTTCGGCAATCACTTCCTTTTGTCCGGTCGTGATGGTCGAGCATATTAACGCGTCCCTGTACATACCATTTGCTTTGCTCCTGGCAGTATGGGTTAGAGTCACTTTTGGGGTGTGAGTTTTTCAGTTGCATATAGTCCTGGGGACTATTCAGGCTTGTTCGCATTTGTGTTCCTCACGGTTGACTCCAAAAATGAGGTGATTTAATAAAATGTTATGCCCAAAATTACCATCCAGTGCCGGGAGGGAAGTTGTTCAAATAGCTTCGTCTATCACTTCCTTTTGTCCGGTCGTGATGGTCAAGCGGATTAAGGCGTCCCTGTACATACCAGTTGCGTTGCTCCTGGCAGTATGGGTTGAGTCACTTCTGGGGTGTGAGTTTTCAGTTTTTGCATATAGTCCTGGGGACCATTCAGGCTTGTTCACATATATGTTCTCATTGTTCCCCCAAAACTAGGTGATTGATAATATGCTATGCCCAAGATTACCATCTGAGTGCCGCGGGGAAGTGGGTTCAATAGCTTCTGCTATCACTTCCTTCTGTCCGGTGTTTGCGGTGGTGGTGGTGGATTTGGTGGTGTTACCGCTGACGACCACCCAACCCACAACTCGACAAATGCTCATATTTCACTAGGAGATCACACTAGGCACTTCTGGCTCTTGGAGAGGGGCTCAACGTCACACGTTTAGGGGATGCGGCTCCAACACGCAGCCTTGTTGTCACGTGCACACACCCCTCGAGCCGCTGTGACTCCCCACTCTCTCCTTATGGAATATGACCTCCTCAATCCCCTTTGTCTTACTAGACTTCTGTCTTACCCTGTCCACAGCAGTGGTTCCTGTTTCTTGCTCTCTCTCTCCTTCTTTACTATTTCCTGGGAAGCCTCACTGGGACAAGTGCAAACACCAGCAAATTTGGATACATTTACTGGACGAAGTACATATACAATACACGCATACATAATAATAATGATGAATCCTATACTCTGTACTATTATAATCAGGTTGCACTCCAACACCATCAGAACTCTATCCTCAGCTTGCTAAGTGGTATCCTATCTCTTGGTATTACCTATATTATCAACCTCCTCAAGTAGATTAAGTCTTACAATATAATGTTACACTACCATCAAGAGATGTATACATATATATATACCTATAAACCATATAAGGCAAATCAGCATTTGAATGCAATAACATACATATATATATATCAGTATAAATGATCCGTGCCACACAACGAATCAATTGACCATTCTATCAGTCTTAGAATACATATATATCTGTAGGTACTCCTGCCTACGTCTGTAACTCTAAACTTCAATATACACTTCTTGGCACATAAATGGCAAACGATCACTCACCTCTCACTGCGTCGTTCACGCTAATGACAAACACTCTCACCTCCATACAAGTGATCATTAGAACTATTTCACTACCCTGACAACTTCAGGTTCCTCAGGGCTTAAACACCAGGATCCTCTGCAGCTCCTCCAGGCTGCTACCATGAAGATTCCTTGAACAACTATGGTGCTTCCCTACTCCTATTAGGATCATCCACAGCTCTCCTGGCTGCTGCACCATAAAGTTTCCTCGAATAACTGTGGCACTTCACCACCTCTGCAGAAGCACGTGACACTCCTCCTCACTGCTTCTCCTCACAGCTCGGGTCCTCTCCTCCACTGCCTTGGAGTCTCACCAACTACTCCTTCTGTGCTGGCTTCGAAGTCCTCAGCAACTTCTTCCCCAAAGACAAACCACAGATTATCTGGTCGAGGGCGCTTCTCCCTCTGACAACGTCTGACCAGGGCGCTTGTCACAGCCCACAAAACTGTCACTGGGCGGCTTAATACTCTCTCCTCGCCGTCCAGGACTTGAGACCGCAACGTCTTCAGCTCGATTCAACAGCTGGAACGTCTGCACCTTCTCTTCTCTTGGAGATAATATCACTAGGGGTTCCCTCCTGGCGGGAGCTCGTCAAAGCGCGGCTTCTCCCCTGCGATGTCTGGCCTCAAGTGAGGTCATCGCCCTCCACAAGCGAGCCTCACGCCTCCAGTAACTTGTCCACATCTTCCAACAAGTCATTTATCTGTTTTCTTGCTCATTGCCCATAATCTCAAACTTTTTATATAATTCAACACACCATTTTACATCTGTGTTATCGCCTCTATAATTCCTGGACCTTCCAGTTAGGTCAGGCTTGCTGAATAACTCTCAAAGGTGAGACTCGTTTCTCCTGCAGGCTGAGATCATAACACTCCCCTCCCCTTATTTTTGAGAGTTATTCCAGTGGCAAAGCTCGGGATAATACATCCGCCACCACACTGTCTCGTTCTCCAACCGATTGGTTCGACCGGTTGATCTGCTTACGTACTCTTCAGAGTCTACAACTACTTCATTGCACCTTGCAACATCTGGCTCACAACTCGCCCGAAACATGATCTTCTCACAAACGATTTGACTTCCCTGACACCTCTTGGCTAGGCTGTCCTCCTTGGACGCCTGCACTCCATCGGTCAACTCTACTTATTGTTTCCACCCTCCGTTTCCTTGTCTTCTTCTCTTCACGTCAGAGTCAGACATCTACTGTCTGTACCTCCTCTGTCGTCTTCACTTCCATATACTGCCATTATACTTTCGTCTCCTGCCATCATACTTCACTCCCTCGTCTTCACCGACGATCCTCCCTTTCGTCTCCTCATTTATCCGAGACCTCATCCTGTTTGACTTCCATCGAGTCCTCGGCTTTCTTCTACTCCTCCATGCTTGTGTCATCATCCTCTTCCCACACTTCTCGCCTCTATACAACTCCATTTCTTCTCCTTCAACTCTTCTTTGTTCCCTGGAAGTTTCTCCGAGCCCTGTACTACATCCAACAGCACTCGATCGTACATGTGCTTTACCTCTCCTAGAGTGCTCTAAGCATCTCTCCACACATACTGTCTCTTCTCCTTCCATTTTCTCGGCTATTACTCTTCTTCACTATCTCTCCTCCGCGTTTTCTGTGAAACATGTCAACTCCTGACATCTCAAACAACTTAACTCTACTATCCAAATGCCTCTGTGCTCGTGGACTACTTGACGCTCTACTCCCGTCCTCAGTATGTCCACATCCTTCCTCACTTCTGCTCAGCACAGTTGCATTCACCTTCCGACCCTTAATTTCAGCAGGCTGGGGTCTACTCAGGTTCGCTCTCTTCACATGATTTTTCTTTGGCTGGGCCATCTTCACTTTTGGCCTCACCGAGACTTCATCTTCCTGAGCTGGACCTTCATCAAACAGCCACGCTATATCTACGTCGATATCTTCTATTGGCTGAATAGACACTGTCTCATCTTCTCCAGCGTCTTCCTCGTCGGCCACCTCTGCCTTCATCACTACCGAGACAGGGTACTCAATGGCTTGGCGGTCTCCTGACTCATCTCCTCGGATGTCAGTCAGGTTCACACTCTCAGGTGTCCCACCCATGCCGTGGCCTTCTGGGCACTCCTCTGGCACAGTCTCCGCTATGACTCTTGGCAACACCTTTGTCCCGCACAAGTCATTCCCCAGGATCATTTGAATTCCTGGAACAGGTATGTCGGGGCACACTCCCAACATCACCTCCGCCGACACATATTCCGACCTTAGCTGGACAGTACAAACGGGCATGTCACTCTCAGACAATAACCCATATACTTTCATCTTTCTCCTGCCAGCTAATCGTCGATCATTCCCATCAGGCTTCTCGCAATCACGCTCTGATTAGCTCCGGTATCTCTTAAGATACCAACTTCCACCTCAGGTTGGCCTCCTATACTGATCCAACCTTTACTTATGAACGGCCTATACCTCTCGTTCACTAAGTTCACCATCTGTGGTTTGTCTCGGAACACATTAGTATATTTACTTCGGGGGTCACACATGGCCAGGGTCACAATTCTCTTGCCCTGCCGACAATCTCGCATCACGTGACCCAATCCGTTACAGTTGTAAATCTCACCTGGGAAAAGTCTCTTCTATATGTACCAGAGTGGTTCTGACTCTGTCCACTCGCATGAGAGTTCCTCGGGCCAGGTATACTACTTGCACTCTGCGGGGCTTTACTGGACTCTTGATTTCCTGGATAATGATTTGTTTCTCGTTTAGCTCCTTCATCTTCACTTTCAGACGAAGTGCGCGACCTACTCTTCTGAGTTTTAGGGTACTTACGTTTATCCGCCCATTTATCAAAATTCTTCTCACCCCAGACTCTTCTGGTCTTTCGTAATTTCTTCCTCCCCAGACTCCACTGGATCTGCCATTGCTGCGTCTCACCTCATTCTTCACTCTGTTCTCCCTCAAGCTCTTATATGCTTCCGTAATCATATCCGCCCTATCTGCGGCATCTCTCACCTCCTTTATCCCTGCTTCTTGGATCTTGAACTTTGTTTCGGGATGCATCATCTCCAAGAACTTCTCCATGACCATCAATTGCTTCAGGTCAGCGTAAGATCCAACTCCAGCAGCTTCAATCCACTTCTGGAATCGTCTTTCCAGATCCCTTGCTGTCTCAGCAAACGTACATGCTCCAACTTTGATCATCTCTCTGAAGCGCTTCCTATAAGCTTCTGGGGTTAACTGGAACGAGCGCAATATGCTGCTCTTTACTGTGGCATAATCCTGGCACTCTTCTAGAGACAATTGGGTGTAAGCCTCTCTGGCTGCACCGGTCAATCTTAACTGGACCAGCTGGGCCCATTCCTCCTGTGGCCATTCCTTGATGCTGGCCACCTTCTCAAAGTGCTCGAAAAAGCTCTCTGCCTCTTCTGGAACAAACAAGGGAATGTCCTTCTCCCTAACCCTAACCTCTGGTGAGTGGGATACCTGGGTGGTGCTCTCTGGCAACCCATGTTCGATCCTTTGCTCAGCCAAGGTTCTATTCGCTTCTATTTGCATTTGTTTTGTTCTCTCTCTTTCTTTTTCGACCTCTAGTCTTGCTTTCTCTTTTTCTACTTCCAGCCTTGTCTTCTCTTTTCTTTTTCTACTTCCAGCCTTGTCTCTCTTTTTCTACTTCCAGCCTTTTTCTCTTTTTTTTCTCGGCTTCATTTTTCATCTGGAGTTCTAATTTCATCTTTTCCAGCTGGAACTGTCTCTCCTCACGCTGCATCTGGAGCTCTAACTGGAATCTCTCCAAGCTCCTATTCCGGCTACTCCTGCTACTGCGGCTACTCTTGCTGCTCCTACTCGATCCCTGGGATCTCACTTCATCCAGCCCATCATCCTCCTTTCCACTTTCAGCTCCTCTCTGGGCTCCTAGCTCTGCCGCTTCGCTTTTGGCTCTTAACTGCCTAAGGATCTCATCCTTCATCCCAGCCACTTTAGATGCTTTCAACCTAAAGCCACACTTTTCTGCTATCTGTTTTAATTGATCCCTCGTGCAACCTTCCAAGTCCTCAGGCTTGCCTGATTCCACAAATGCTTGCACCTTATCCATCTTGTCCTGTGAGTCTTCCCAAGAGAGAGAATACACCTGCGGTCACACAGTTTACCTATTTCAACAGGGGTGTACAAATCCACTCTTGGACAGGGTGTGGGTGTGTCAGTTCACTCTCCCGGACACAGGCCCCCAATTTTGTTGCGGTGGTGGTTTGGATGGTGGTGTTACCGCTGACGGACCACCCAACCCACAACTCGACAAATGCTCATATTTCACTAGGATCACACTAGGCACTTCTGGCTCTTGGAGAGGGGCTCAACGTCACACGTTTAGGGGATGCGGCTCCAACACGCAGCCTTGTTGTCACGTGCACACACCCACTCGAGCCGCTGTGACTCCCCACTCTCTCCTTATGGAATATGACCTCCTCAATCCCCTTTGTCTTACTAGACTTCTGTCTTACCCTGTCCACAGCAGTGGTTCCTGTTTCTTGCTCTCTCTCTCCTTCTTTACTATTTCCTGGGAAGCCTCACTGGGACAAGTGCAAACACCAGCAAATTTGGATACATTTACTGGACGAAGTACATATAAATACACGCATACAATAATAATAATGATGAATCCTATACTCTGTACTATTATAATCAGGTTGCACTCCAACACCATCAGAACTCTATCCTCAGCTTGCTAAGTGGTATCCTATCTCTTGTATTACCTAATATTATCAACCTCCTCAAGTAGATTAAGTCTTACAATATAATGTTACACTACCATCAAGAGAATGTATACATATATATATACCTATAAACACATATAAGGCAAATCAGCATTTGAATGCAATAACATACATATATATATATATCAGTATAAATGATCCGTGCCACACAACGAATCAATTGACCATTCTATCAGTCTTAGAATACATATATATCTGTAGGTACTCCTGCCTACGTCTGTAACTCTAAACTTCAATATACACTTCTTGGCACATAAATGGCAAACGATCACTCACCTCTCACTGCGTCGTTCACGCTAATGACAACACTCTCACCTCCATACAAGTGATCAGTTAGAACTATTTCACTACCCTGACAACTTCAGGTTCCTCAGGGCTTAAACACCAGGATCCTCTGCAGCTCCTCCAGGCTGCTACCATGAAGATTCCTTGAACAACTATGGTGCTTCCCTACTCCTATTAGGATCATCCACAGCTCTCCTGGCTGCTGCACCATAAAGTTTCCTCGAATAACTGTGGCACTTCACCACCTCTGCAGAAGCACGTGACACTCCTCCTCACTGCTTCTTCACAGCTCGGGGTCCTCTCCTCCACTGCCTTGGAGTCTCACCAACTACTCCCTTCTGTGCTGGCTTCGAAGTCCTCAGCAACTTCTTCCCCAAAGACAAACCACAGATTATCTGGTCGAGGGCGCTTCTCCCTCTGACAACGTCTGACCAGGGCGCTTGTCACAGCCCACAAAACTGTCACTGGGCGGCTTAATACTCTCTCCTCGCCGTCCAGGACTTGAGACCGCACGTCTTCAGCTCGATTCAACAGCTGGAACGTCTGCACCTTCTCTTCTCTTGGAGATAATATCACTAGGGGTTCCCTCCTGGCGGGAGCTCCACAAAGCGTGGCTTCTCCCCTGCGATGTCTGGCCTCAAGTGAGGTCATCGCCCTCCACAAGCGAGCCTCACGCCTCCAGTAACTCGTCCACATCTTCCAACAAGTCATTTATCTGTTTTCTTGCTCATTGCCCATAATCTCAAACTTTTATATAAATTCAACACCATCTTTTACATTGTGTTATCGCCTCTATAATTCCTGGACCTTCCAGTCAGGTCAGCTTGCTGAATAACTCTCAAAGGGTGAGACTCGTTTCTCCTGCAGGCTGAGATCATAACACTGGTCATGATGGTCAAGCGGATTAGGCGTCCCTGTTATACCAGTTGCATTGCTCCTGGCAGTATGGGTTCGAGTCACTTCTGGGGCAGTGAGTTTTCAGTTGCATATAGTCCTGGGGATCATTCAGGTTTGCTCACATTTGTGTTCCTCACGTGTTGCCCCCAAAAATGAGGTGAATATTAAATGCTATGCCCAAAATTACCATCCGAGTGCCGGCAGGGAAGTGGTTCAAATAGCTTTGGCTATCACTTCCTTTTGTCCGGTTGTGGTGGTCAAGTGGATTAAGTCGTCCCTGTACATACCAGTTGCGTTGCTCCTGGCAGTATGGGTTCGAGTCACTCCTGGGGTTTGAGTTTTCAGTTGCATATAGTCCTGGGGACCATTCCGGATTGTTCGCATTTGTGTTCCTCACGTGTTGCGCCCAAAATGAGGTGATTTGATAAAATGCTATGCCCAAGATTACCATCCGAGTGCCGGCGGGGAAGTGGTTCAAATAGCTTCGGCTATCACTTCCTTTTGTCCAGTCATGATGGTCAAGCGGATTAAGGCGTCCCTGTACATACCAGTTGCGTTGCTCCTGGCAGTATGGGTTCGAATCACTTCTGGTTTGTTAGTTTTCAGTTGCATATAGTCCTGGGGACCATTTAGGGTTGTTCGCATTGTGTTCCTCACGTGTTGCGCCCAAAAATGAAATGATTTGATAAAATGCTATGCCCAAGATTACCATCCGAGTGCCGGCAGGGAAGTGGTTCAAATAGCTTCGGCTATCACTTCCTTTTGTCCTGTCGTGATGGTCAAGCGGATTAAGGCGTCCCTGTACATACCAGTTGCGTTGCTCCTGGCAGTATGGGTTCGAATCACTTCTGGGGTGTGAGTTTTCAGTTGCATATAGTCCTGGGGATCATTGAGGCTTGCTCACATTTGTGTTCCTCATGTGTTGCCCCCAAAAATGAGGTGATTTGATAAAATGCTATGCCCAAGATTACCATCCGAGTGCCGGCAGGGAAGTGGTTCAAATAGCTTCGCCTATCACTTCCTTTTGTCCGGTCGTGATGGTCAAGCAGATTAAGTCATCCCTGTACATACCAGTTGCGTTGCTCCTGGCAGTATGGGTTCGAGTCACTTCTGGGGTGCGAGTTTTCAGTTGCATATAGTTCTGGGGACCATTCAGGCTTGTTCGCATTTGTGTTTCTCACATGTTGCCCCCAAAAGTGAGGTGATTTGATAAAATGCTATGCCCAAGATTACCATCCGAGTGCCGGCGGGGAAGTGGTTCAAATAGCTTCGGCAATCACTTCCTTGTGTCCGGTCATGATGGTGAAGTGGATTAAGGCGTCCCTGTACATACCATTTGCGTTGCTCCTGGCAGTATGGGTTCGAGTCACTTCTGGGGTGTGAGTTTTCAGTTGCATATAGCCCTGGGGACCATTCAGGCTTCTTCGCATTTGTGTTCCTCACGTGTTGCGCCCAAAAATGAAATGATTTGATAAAATGCTATGCCCAAGATTACCATCCGAGTGCCGGCAGGGAAGTGGTTCAAATAGCTTCGGCTATCACTTCCTTTTGTCCTGTCGTGATGGTCAAGCGGATTAAGGCGTCCCTGTACATACCAGTTGCGTTGCTCCTGGCAGTATGGGTTCGAATCACTTCTGGGGTGTGAGTTTTCAGTTGCATATAGTCCTGGGATCATTCAGGCTTGCTCACATTTGTGTTCCTCATGTGTTGCCCCCAAAAATGAGGTGATTTGATAAAATGCTATGCCCAAGATTACCATCCGAGTGCCGGCAGGGAAGTGGTTCAAATAGCTTCGCCTATCACTTTCTTTTGTCCGGTCGTGATGGTCAAGCAGATTAAGTCATCCCTGTACATACCAGTTGCGTTGCTCCTGGCAATATGGGTTCGAGTCACTTCTGGGGTGCGAGTTTTCAGTTGCATATAGTCCTGGGGACCATTCAGGCTTGTTCGCATTTGTGTTTCTCACATGTTGCCCCCAAAAGTGAGGTGATTTGATAAAATGCTATGCCCAAGATTACCATCCGAGTGCCGGCGGGGAAGTGGTTCAAATAGCTTCGGCAATCACTTCCTTGTGTCCGGTCATGATGGTGAAGTGGATTAAGGCGTCCCTGTACATACCATTTGCGTTGCTCCTGGCAGTATGGGTTCGAGTCACTTCTGGGGTGTGAGTTTTCAGTTGCATATAGTCCTGGGGACCATTCAGGCTTGTTCGCATTTGTGTTCCTCACGTGTTGATCCCAAAAATGAGGTGATTTATCAAATGCTATGCCCAGATTACCATCCGAGTGCCGGCAGGGAAGTGATTCAAATAGCTTCAGCTATCACTTCCTTTTGTCCGGTCGTGGTCAAGCGGATTAAGGCGTCCCTGTACATACCATTTGCTTGCTCCTGGCAGTATGGGTTCGAGTCACTTTTGGGGTGTGAGTTTTCAGTTGCATATAGTCCTGGGGACATTCAGGCTTGTTCGCATTTCTGTTCCTCACGTGTTGACTCCAAAAATGAGGTGA
>WNGS01163124.1:57211-71518 GCA_020271785.1 Procambarus virginalis | reverse complement strand
TGAAATCGAGGAGGGATACCGAAACCATGAGAAACGTTTCCGGTGCAATTAATTGTCTGTGTAACAACTAAATGACCACTCCAGCTAATTATGTAATTAGCATTCTCATCATGAATTCACATAGTGGGAGAGGAACTGCCAGAGTTTGTCAGTATTTGTGTTAACGTAATTTCCTCGAGACTAATTACCTTTCTGGGGTATATCAATTAGTGGCTCATGTTAATTAGTGGAGTAATTAACGTCTGGGATCTTGTGGACTCAGATGACTCGGTAAAGTGAGGTCATGGAGCTACCATAACTCATTATATTAATCATATCCTGTCTGGTGACAGTGGATTAAGATGCACTCTTGTTAATTAGTGGAGTAATTAACTCCTCGCCTGTGAATTCACAGTGTTTGATGAGACCTGCTTAGGCAGTGCGGAGTGAGACATATTTTTGAATGATTAATTATCGATCTTGGTGACAGTTAATTAATTGCTCAGGGTTAATTAGGGTAATTAACACTCTTTAAGGTAACTTTTGACACAGACTGGTGAGAAGCTACCAAGTTAGTGGTAGACTTATTTAACGTAACTCGATGGGGATTTAATTAGTGGTCCGTTTGACCTTAATTAGGAATTACTCACTGAATACTTGCAAGGAGTCAAGTGTGATGTAATGTAAGAGGCTTTGAGTTATTGTTAACAAGATGACTTATGTTAAGGGAGACAAGTGTTAATGATAAACGTAGAGTACCATCATGTTGTTGTCTAAGAGAGACAAATGTTTGTGATTAATGTAGTACTTTGTTGCTGACTGCTGTGATCAGTCAATTAATGTAATTAATCACATAATCAATTTTGTAATTGATTAAGGCAATTTCTTTTGTTTATCGTCTGGTGACGAGAGTAAAGTAACTTAAGGATTATTGGAGCTGTGTCTCAGAATCCCACCTTGCCTGGCTTTGTTTACTGTTTACAGTGCAACTTCTTGCAGGGAGTTGCAAAGAGTGTTCACATTAGGTTGTGATAGGGGGGGGGGTCACTGTTGGACTACCCGCCTAGTTACGTGGGACTATGCTGTTAAGGTTGGAGAACCCGTAAGATTGTGATTATAGTATCTGTTCACCGTGAAGCCGTGACAATATTGATTGCAAGCTTGTGTCATCAGTGGGCATCATTGTTCAGTTAGTTCACTTGTCAGCCCGAAGTGTCAGCAAGATAGAGACTGCTGTCATTTCTCGAGGGGCTGTTGAATAGCTGTGTTGCAAGTGCCACTTAATAGACAATAACAAAACGAATCACTTTCTGTGGTGTAACCTAGTCTGAGAATTTTTTTCTTGATTTGCAATATTGCGTCGTCAGTGGGCACACCTGTGTTCAGGTTAGTTCAGTAAGCAGCCGCACAGCAAGGGTTGCTAGTTAGCTGTTTGTTATAGTGCCACTGGATGGACATTAACGTAACGTAAACTCGATGTTGTAGTAGTTTAGTCTCTTGTTATTAATAAATTGTTAATTTTATAGAAAACAGTCTTTGATGTCAACCCTTCAATAATTCTTTTCCACCCATGTTCTGCTTTATACGATTGAATGTTGATGTGATCTTTTAATATGACGGCTGTTCTTGGGAATTCGAATTCCAGTTCATAGCACCACATCAAATATAAATATTTGATTGTGAGAACCCGTCGATTACTCTTTATTAGTTTTAACGTCCTGTTTAACTAGGAGGAACCAGCAGCCTATGTGGACAGGTTTTCACCCTAGTGGTGGAAGCCTGGCAGTTTGCTCCTGCTTTTCTTTTTTCTATTGGACTCATGCTTATCTGCCATGTGCAGCCTTTAAACTTGAGGTCCACCTCCTAAGGGAGGTAGGCGTAGAAAAAAATCTCACATCTGGAGCCCAACGTGGGGCTATGCAACTTGGATTCGAGCCCATGAAGTTCAGTCTCATTGATTTTAAAGTACATAAAAGATATCGTTGCAGAACATTGTGGAGCAGTATTATTGGAGGTATGTTTTGTGCATGGTTTTCACACTTAGGTACACACACACCACACACACTGTATGAAAGAGGTATTTCATGGTAGATATGGGGAAATCTGTCTGGTTTTCCAAGGTTGCTAGCCAGTGGACATTGACACACTCGTGGATGAGGGGTGTCAGCAGCAGGTGTCAAGGACACCAAGCCAGCGTGCAACAGTGGTTGCAAAAGTGCACTCAGGATCTGCCTGAGGTGCAAGACACCATCTACCTTAGGGTAGAAGAAGCTTCTAGAAGTGACCTCAAGCGTGAGAGGTCTCATTGGACGACAATGTAGTTGTCAAGGGTGTCATAGGAGTGTAGTTGTTAGATACACCTTAGGATCTTAGTGGGAGGTCGCGCCACCAGCTGAGGATCCGTGCTGACTTTAGAAAGGGGAGTAATTCATCTGTAGTTAGATAGGTGAGGGAATTCTTGCCAGAGTGGGGACTGTACAACCCCAGGGAGAATTCACTGTAGTCACTTGAGAGGTTGAGCAGAGGCTCCCGTTTTCAGAGGTGACAGCAAGGCCAAGTTCGAGCCTGATGGTGAGAGCGCAGCAAGTCAGTGCTGGCTCAAGTGCAGATTGCAAGGGGGGGGGGCAATCTCACACAGGGAAGGGAAGCCAAACCCACCCTAGTGCACTTAACCCAGTGACAAGGTATGAAGGTAAAGATGCCTAGCTTGGCAGCACTGAGAAAGACGATTCGATAGATGCATACATCGATCGCCTTTTGAAGAAAGGCTGCCAATGCAAGATAGCAAAGGTCATTTTGGGCTGGTGATTTTCCATGGTTCAGATCACCAGCAGCATCATGATTTTGTTCTTTAAGGATTGCCTTGGTAAAAGGTTATAGTAGATCTGCACAGGGAATGCTGATCACATTCCAAGTTATGTCCAGGTAGAAATGGACAAGGGAGTTTGACAGATGTCAGAAGTGTCGCTCGAGTCTTTGGTAGAGTAGTGAGACCTAGGAAAAGCAAGGGAGATACCCCAAGCTCAGTAGGGTGAGAGTTGGTACTTGTAGAAGAGGGTTTTCTTCCAGATAGTTCAGTCGGTAGAGCGAGACCGGCTTGTGTTTGACAGCTGGACAGGGAGAGTGTTCTTGTCAACTTGTTTCAATGTCAGGTGGAAAACTGACAGTAAGTTCTTTGCAGGCTGAGGGGAGTTAAGAAGTGCTCCACCAGTAAGGCCACACCAGTGTGTTGCACATGTGTCCAGTATGACACAGACGAAGGACGGAAATGGGAGGTTTAGTGATAGAAATGGTTGCAAGGTGTTGAACCGGCCAGGACCAGAGCTGGAGCTGAACATGTTGCCACTCCAAGGTCAGGCAGCATCACCAAGGGTGACTCGGTGGTAGTGCACAGAGACCTTCAGGCCAGAGACGTATAGAAAACAGAGTTTCACACTCCACACTTGTTTAGGTAGTACACCTGTTGAGCAGGTGTGTGTAGAAAAGCTAGCTGGTGTTTTGAATGTATTTTCCTTCCAGGAAAATATATTCTTTAGTGGGAGGTAGTGTGAGGGGAATGAAAATTCCATCAGCTAAGTTTTTCTAGTTTTCTAGATTAGGCTGTAATTGTGTAATTGGGTCTCACATTCGCTGGTGTTGTGTTTCCTGAGGCCCCTCGTACAATTTTGCATCTCTTTGAGTCGCTTGACACGTGCGTCACAATCAGGATAATTGGTGCAGTGGTATATTGAATGTTCTTGGCAGAACAAACATGTTCCATAGATTACTGCACCTTTTTGGAGTCACTGCCTTGGGTGGTACAGTAATTGGAGGTGTGGAGTTTCCCACTACATATGTGCCCCAGGCTGCCTGATTTTCTCCACCTTGGTGTGGAAGTATTTAGTTTTGATTTAGTTGGGGGTACTTGTTGTACACTTTAATTTACTATTGTGCACTATTTCTGAAGTCTCGGAAGAGGTTTTTAAATTCGTTGTTTCTTCGTATTATATCTATTACAAAACGTAAACCGTCCTGTGTGCGTTTTGTCCTGTAATGTCCTCTACTGTCAGGATGGTTTTATTGTAATGTGTGCATAACCTTTCTAGCACTTCATTAGGCAGTTTGCATCGGATGACAACTTTAGTCGGCCACTCAGCAGTGGTTATGTCAACCTCAAGGCCGAGTTCTCTTAGTAGTGACTCTAGCTCCATTCTGAAGGCTTGAAGTGAGTCAGTTGTTCGATCTTGTGGTGGGAAAGTCCAGCAATTTCTTTACTAGATGTGTGACATTTTTCTCATTATCAGCATTATCCCTAGGAAGCTGGACTGGAAGATTAGTACTGTCACTATTTTTATTTAAATGTTTAATTCTGGTTCAGCTTCACCATTCAGCTTCACCACCAGATCGTGCTGAGGATGGGAGATGTGGCGTCCCACAACACGGCGTCTGTCTACAGAAAATATTCACGGCGCTCAAGAGTGCTCCTCCGTGAGACTTCGGTGGTAAAATTAATATGGCATCTCCTTCCTTCTTGGTGAAGCTTCGCATCGAAAAAGCGGTTCTAATACTGCTCTATTATTGACAATGGGAGGTAGACCTTAGTTTGCTAGTAAATTTATTAGGTCCAGTCATAGAGAACACTTTTTTATTGATTCTAATGACTAATGGTTTAAGTGATTAACTAATATTTAATAATATATATATTCTGGCAACGTGGCAATGAGTGCCAGGAGTGCCCTCATTTCTCGTGAAACTTCCAAAATTCTAACATTATTTGAATCATTAGTGCAATCATTATTTGAATGATTAATAGTTTTGTGATAATTTGTTTGTACAAAACCAACAGCAATATTATCTGCATATTGTATTTTATTATTATTATTATTATTTTCTACCACAGACGTGACCACACACATTTACAATGCTAACCAGCATATATACAGTTTCCTCTGTCCTCCATGGACAGGGTGAGAGATTTGTCAAACATACAGTTCAGAGATTTATTGAACAACCACAAAAGGTGATCGTAGTGCTTTTAAAATGTTAGGCTAAGCTACATACCTAAATACATAGATACACAGATTTATGAATGCATTAATGTGAATTTATAATGGTGAGATGTAATTCTGATCAGCTTCCACATATACTTTATACACATACATACATACACACACGCATACATACATACATCCCGGGACTAAAGAGCCAAAGCTCAACCCACGCAAGCACAATTTGGTGAGTACACACATATACATACACATATATTTGTCTCTTTTACTCTGACAGGGTGAGATAGCTAACAGAGAAACTAGTGAGCAATTAAGAACTTAACCATTGAAGGTGATTAAGATGCTTTTACAAGCTCAGGTTATATAGTTACATTACATGGTTAATCTAGGGTACAAGTCCAAGATATCATCAAGTGTTCCAGTACTCATATAGTAGTTACAGAGTTCAGCATACCTTAGCCCAGGAGGGCGAAAGTCAATCAATATGGGACATTCTACAATATAATGTTCAAGTGAGTGGATGTTTTCTCTTTCACAAAGTTGATACATTGTGTACTTGACATTTGGGTTTTGAGAGAGCTGCCAGATACGTCTATATCCCAGGCATATTCTGGCAACTATGACATCACATTGCCAAGTTCTTGTTCTATTAGTCCCATATGTGAATGTCTCCTCACGATATCTATCATAATATTTAATGCTACAACTTTCAGGTCTCTGTGAATTTGCTCAGTCGGTGAGATCTTCATTAGATATTTAAGTATTCTCTTTGTCACTGCTAGTGAAACACACATATCAATTTATACTACTGGTTTTCTACTGGCTATTCTTGCAAGCATATAAACAGTGTCATGCCTTGAGATGCCAACATGTGATGGTATCCATAGGAATTTAATTTCAAATCTTTTTTCTTTAGCAGCTAAAACATTCATTCGAATATCACTGACTATTTTCTGGGTGTCACTACTATATGCGTTCAGTGCCAGGAGTGCACTCTGCTAGTCACAGTATATAAGTCCACTGCCTTTGTCTTCTCAAAATTCAGTGGCAAGGTATATGTCTGCAAGTTCAGTTTGAGTCGTACTTGCCCAATCATTGACGCGCTTCATTGCAGCATGTACGAGAGTAGATTGTTCAAATATATTGCATGCACATCCGTTACATCGTCCACCTTCTTCTACAGAACCGTCGGTATAGCACTGATACACATCGTTACCCATACCCTGAGTACTGTCAGTGAAGCTTATCAGTTTTATCTACTCTCATATTAACTATTCTCGTGGACTTTGGAGCCCAAGGATGAGACGCATAGCTTCATTTTGCAAGGTTTCAAGAGATTTCAGCTCTTTGTCTGTATACAGTGTTAGATGTAGAGTACTGTAGTCAATCACAGAGTGTATAAATGATACATAAAACATTCTAGCAAGTCTTACGTTAATTCCCATGATTTACACGAACAAAGACCATAAAGGGCTTTAATCCCTTTCAGAGTCTCCTCTTGAGAGAAGAAAGGTACCCAGGGTTGTTAATGGGGACACCAAAGTATCTGTTAGACTCGCAGTTCTCAAGTGCTCGCCCATCTATATGATATTTGGCTGGTGGAATACCACATGGAATGAGGGCACGAGTTTTCTGTACAGAGATAAGTAGATCACATTCCTCAGCTCTAGTAGCAAAAGCATCGAGCACAACTTGCATTCTAGGCAAAGAGGCAGCCTGTAAACATGTATCATCAGCATAAGAAATGACAGTGTCTTCATTATTAGTTGGAAGGTCTTTAATAAGTTTATGCATCAGAACGTTGAACAACAAGGGGCTGAGGACCCCTCCTTGTGGAGTTCCCAGTTCAAAGTGTTTGCTCTCTGTGCTTTTAACACCATTAAACAAAACATATACTGTTCGATTAGACAAATATCCCTTTATCCATTTCAATAATTTTCCTTGTATTTCTAACTCAGCAAGCTGTTCTAGTATGATTTCCCTGTTTGCTGTATCAAAAGCTGCAACTAGGTCGATGAAGACTGCTTGAGGGGAACCTTCAATATGAGCGAAGTATTCAGCAAAACAGTGTTGTGTACTGAGCCCAGGCATAAATCCAAACAGTTGAGGTGACAGGTGCCCCTGTATACGATACATGGGTCGGTTAAAGACAATGCGTTCAAGCACTTTACAGACACACGATGTTAGAGATATGGGTCTATAATTATCTAACTGCATATTGTATTAAAAGTTAGCAAATGAAGTCGGGTTTTCCCAACAGGTGTCAAAGAAATGCAAGGATTGAAATAATAAGAATGTAATTAAATTTACAGAGTGTGTATGATAGAGTCCTTGCCATTAAAGCTAGATTATCTATTCGTTTCATGTGGAGAGGAGGAGGGGATAAGCTCTTTAAAAAAATTCAGAATTGCTTGAGTGACGAACACACTTAAAGAGATCAGAGAGACTTGCAACACAAGGGAATTAGCTAATGACCTTTAGGGAATACGATGTATTCCCTCTACAAACCATCTTGACAGTGTAGTAGAATTTGAAATTATACTCCTCAAGATGAAAAATATTCAGCATGATCCGGGATAACTATGGTATTAATGTGGAGGCATAATATGTCGGTTGCCAAGACACAATAATTTACATGTAAAGTGTGATGAGTCGGTGGCGGAAGATGGCAAGGCAGGGTGTGGTGTCCGAATAAGAGAATCAGCGTCAGAAGTACTCACCTAATTGTATTCACCTAATTGTGCTTGCAGGGGTTGAGCTTTGGCTCTTTGGTCCCGCCTCTCAACCGTCAATCAACTGATGTACAGATTCCTGAGCCTACTGGGCTCTATCATATCTACATATAAAACTGTGTATGGAGTCAGCCTCCATCACATCACTGCCTAATGCATTCCACCTGTTAACTACTCTGACACTGAAAAAGTTCTTTCTAACATCCCTGTGGCTCATGTGGGTACTCAGTTTCCACCCGTGTCCCCTTGTTCGCGTACCACCTCTTTTAAATAATCCATCCTTGTCTACCTTGTCAAATCCCCTGAGACTTTTGCATGTGGTGATCATGTCTCCCCAAGCTCTTCTGTCTTCTAGCGACGTGAGGTGCATTTCACGCAGCCTTTCCTCGTAACTCATGCCTCTTAGCTCCTGGACTAGTCTAGTGGCATACCTCTGAACATTTTTCAGCTTCTACTTGGGCTTGAAGAGGTATGGGCTCCATGCTGGGGACGCATACTCCAGGATTGGTCTTACATATGTGGTATACAAGATTCTGAATGATTCCTTACACAGGTTCCTGAATCCTGTTCTGATGTTAACCAGCCTCGCATATGCCGCAGACGTAATTCTTTTTTATGTGCGCTTCAGGAGACAGGTTTGGTGTGATATCAACCCTTAGATCTTTTTCTCTGTCTGTTTCCTGAAGTACTTCATCCCCCATTCTGTATCCTGTGTCTGGCCTTCTGTTTCCCCCGCCTAGTTTCGTTACTTTGCATTTACTCGGGTTGAACTTGAGCAGCCATTTGTTGGACCATTCAATCAGTCTGTCTAGATCATCTTGTAGCCTCCTACTATCGTCCTCAGTTTCAATCCTCCTCATAATTTTTGCATCATTGGCAAACATTGAGAGAAACGAGTCTATACCCTCCGGGAGATCATTTACATATATCAGAAACAGTATAGGTCCAAGGACTAACCCCTGCGGGACTCCACTTGTGACGTCTAGCCAATCTGAGACCTCACCCCTCACAGTGACTCGTTATCTTCTGTTGCTTAGGTACTCCTTTATCCAATGGAGTACCTTCCCTTTCACTCCAACCTGCATCTCCAGCTTTTTCACTAGCCTCTTGTGTGGAACTGTATCAAAGGCTTTCTGGCAATCCAAAAATATGCAGTCTGTCCATCTCTCTCTTTTTTGCCTGATTTTTGTTGCCTGGTCGTAGAATTCAATTAACCCTGTGAGGCAGGACTTGTCATTCCTGAACCCATGATGATGCTGTGTTACAAAGTTCCTTCGCTCCAGATGTTCCACTAGCTTTCTTCGCACAATCTTCACCATCAGCTTGCATGTTATGCAGGTTAGGGGACACTGGCCTGTAGTTCAGTGCCTCCTGTCTATCCCCTTTCTTATATATCGGTACTACATTAGCTTCTTTCCAATTTTTTGGCAGTTCCCCTGTTGTCAGTGATTTGTTATGCACTATGGAGAGTGGTAAGCAAAGTACTTCTGCTCCTTCCTTTAGTATCCAAGGGGAGATTCCATCTGGGCCTATAGCCTTTGTCACATCCAACTCTAGTAACAACTTCCTTACTTCAACACTGGTAATCTCAAACTATTTTAGTGGTTCCTGGTTAACTATTCCCTCTCTTATCTCTGGAAAAGACCTCCTGGAATTTCTTATTCAGATCCTCACACACTTCCTTGTCGTTTGTAGTGAATCCTTCTGCCCCTATCCTTAATTTCATTACCTGTTCCTTTACTGTTGTTTTTCTCCTGATGTGGCTGTGCAACAATTTAGGTTGAGTCTTTGCCTTGCTCGCGATGTCATTTTCGTATTAGAAGTAGTGACGACTTGGTGTGTGTGAATCCACAAGAAATCGCCGTTGAAGAGGCTAGTGAAAACAGAACCAGGATCACGGTAAGCAAGTGCTCAGTTTGATTTTCAATTGTGAAGAGGCAAGTGAGATGTTAACTGTGACCATAGAAAGGGAATGTTTTGTTTAACTGTGCCAACGAAAAGGCTGTGGACACTCGTGTTTCCATGCTAAAGAATCATATTGTACATGTGACGCCAGGAAGCAGCCAAGAATGTGGTGACGGAACATCAGGGAGCTGGCGATACATGGAAGCTTCAACCCCCTGGAGATACCATCGTTTCCTAGCAAAGTAATCTGCCCTTCTCCCTTTCCCCTTGTTGACTAGACGTTCCAAAGAGAACTAGTAGGAATTTTATTATTACATACATATATATTTACGTGGTAGGATACAGTGAGACTATACATGTGAATTGAGTAACGTTAGTATTATTGAAGGCCGAGAGCGGCCGTTGATCACAGACGTGGTAGAGGCTATCCTCACCCAGGATAGTTGAGGATAACTATAGTGATAGTTAAAGACAAATCATTATTTATTTATCTATTTCTTTGGTCATTAAATGTTCTTTTTTAGTTATAAACGCTGTGTTTATATGCACCTTCATTACGGTTATGGCACGTTATATATATATGAAAGCCTGAGAGTAGGGCTAGCAACTGTGTATAAGGATTAAGATTAATAATATCTGGGAACGTATTTACAAGTTTACTGTGGCCTAGAGAAGAGAACTGAAGTAATTTCCTCCTCACTGGGCGCAGGTGAGAACCCCGATGATCACAGGAATAGCTGGAGAACCAGGTGTTTGAGGCAGACTCCTGCCACTCTGTCTACCTTCGGTTTGGGTGGGGGTCAAGAAGAGGGCAGGGGGTCAGGGACTGTGTGGGGTCAAAATTGGATGAGGGTTAGTGAGTGGTTGGGGGTCAAGGAGTGGGTGGGGGTCAGGGACTAGGAAAGGGTCTAGGAGTTGTGGGGGTCAGGGAGTGGGTGGAGTTCTGGGTGTAGTTGGGGGTGAGATAGTGGGCAGGGATCAGGCGAGTGAGCCAGGGTAAGGGAGTGGGTGGGGTCAGTGTGTGTACTCACCTAATTCTACTCACCTAATTGTGCTTCCGGGGGTTGAGCTGTGGCTCTTTGGTCCCGCCTCTCAACCCTCAATCAACAGGTGTACAGGTTCCTGAGCCTGTTGGGCTCTATCATATCTACACTTGAAACTGTGTATGGAATCAACCTCCACCACATCACTTCCTAATTGCATTCCATTTGTCAACCACTCTGACACTAAAAAAGTTCTTTCTAATATCTCTGTGGCTCATTTGGGCACTCAGTTTCCACGTGTGTCCCCTAGTGCATTTGTCCCTTGTGTTAAATAGCCTTTCTTTATCTACCTTATCGATTCCATTGAGAATCCTGAATGTGGTGATCATGTCCCCCCCTAACTCTTCCCCTCTTCCAATGAAGTGAGGTTTAATTCCCGTAGTCTCTCCTCGTAGTTCATACCTCTCATCTCGGGTACTAGTCTGGTGGCAAACCTTTGAACCTTTTCCAGTTTAGTCTTATCCTTGACTAGATATGGACTCCATGCTGGAGCAGCATACTCCAGGATAGAGCTGGCATATGTGGTATATAATGTTCTGAAAGAGTCCTTAAAGTATCTAAAGGCCGTTCTTATGTTAGCCAACCTGGCATATGCCGCTAATGTTATCCTCTTGATATAAGCTTCAGGGGACAGGTCTGGCGTGATATCAACCCCCAGGTCTTTCTCTCTCTTTCTGATTCTTGAAGTATTTCATTTCTCAAATGACACCTTTTATCTGGTCTCCTGCTCTATACACCTAAACTTCATTACATTACATTTGCTTGGGTTAAACTCTAACAACCATTTGTTCGACCATTCCTGCAGCTTGTCCAGGTCTTCTTGAAGTCTCAAGCTGTCCTCCTCTGTCTTAATCCTTCTCATAATTTTGGCGTCGTCAGCAAACATTGAGAGGAAGGAGTCAATACCCTCTGGGAGATCATTTACGTATATCAGAAACAGGATAGGTCCGAGTACAGACCCCTGTGGGACTCCACTGGTGACTTCATGCCAATTTGAGGTTTCACCCCTCATTGTAACTCTCTGCTTCCTATTGCTTCGGTACTCCCTTATTCACTGGAGCACCTTACCCGTTTCTCCTGCCTGTTTCTCCAGCTTATGCATCAGCCTTTTATGGGGGTAGTGTGTCAAAGGCTTTCCGACAGTCAAAAAAATGCAGTCCGCCCATCCTTCTCTTTCTTACTTAATCTTTGTCACCTGATCGTAGAATTCTATTAAGCCTGTAAGGCAAGATTTACCCTCCATGAACCCATGTTTATGGGTTGTCACGAAGTCTCTTCTCTCCAGATGTGTCACTAGGTTTTTTCTCACGATTTTCTCCATCACCTTGCATGGTATACACGTTAAGGACACTGGCCTCTAGTTCAGTGCCTTCTGTCTGTCACCCTTTTTGTATATTGGGACTACAGTCGCCGTCTTCCATATTTCTGGTAGGTCTCCCGTTTCCTGTGTCCTACTATACACTATGGAGAGTGGCAAACAAAGTTCTCCTGCACACTCTTTCAATACCCATGGTGAGATTCCGTCCGGCCCAACAGTTTTTCTCACGTAGTGCTCCAATAGATGCTTCTTGACCTCATATCTTGTTATTTCGAACCCTTCCATGGTCGCCTGGTTTGCTGCCACCTCTCCTAGCGCCGTGACCTCGTCTTGTTCTATTGTAAAGACTTCCTGGAACCTTTTGTTGAGTTCTTCACACACCTCTTTGTCATTCCCTGTGTACCTGTCCCCATCCGTCCTAAGTTTCATCACCTGTTCCTTCACTGTTATCTTCCTCCTGATGTCACTATGTAGTAGCTTTTGTTCGGTCTTGGCTTTATTAGCAATATCATTTTCATACCTTTTCTCACCTGCTCTTCTCACACTAACTAACTCTTTCCTGGTTTTCTGGTATCTCTCTCTACTTTCTGGTGTTCTGCTATAACGGAAGTTCCTCCATGCCCTTTTGTTCAGCTCCTTTGATTTCATACATTCCCTAATAAACCACGGATTCTTCTTTTGTTTCTCGGGTTTTCCTGTTGGGCCGGGATAAACCTACTTACAGCCTCCTGACACTTTTGGGTGACATAGTCCATCATGTCTTGTACGGACTTGGTTCTGAGTTCTGTGTCCCATTGTATATCCCTTATGAATTTATTCATCTCCTCATAGTTTCCCTTTCGGTACGCCAGCCCTTGTTTCCCAGTTTCTTTTTTTTTTGGGGGGGGGGGCGGGGAGATAATTCCTAGCTCAGCCAGGTACTCAAAGCTCAATACACTATGATCACTCATTCCCAAGGGGGCTTCCAACTTAACTTCCCTTATATCCAACTCATTTAGGGTAAATATCAGATCAAGCAAGGCTGGTTCATCCCCTCCTCTCATTCTTGTCGGTCCCTTGACGTGTTGACTTAGAAAGTTTCTTGTTGTCACATCCAGCAGCTCCATGTGTCTGGGCCTCCATGTGGGTCTCTGTTCCCCCAATCTATCTTTCCATGGTTGAAGTCTCCCATGATTAGTAATCTGAATCCGTTCCTGCTAAGCCACAGAAACTGCTCTCTCTATTATGTTGCTGGTGGCCATGTTGTTTCTATCATATTCTTGTCTGGGTCTTCTGTCATTCGGTGGGGGGTTATATATGACTACTACAATAATTTTCTGTCCTCCAGTTGCTATGGTCCCTGATATGTAGTCACTGAAATCTTCACAGCTCTAATTACAGCTCTGATTAACCATCTCTTCAAAACTCCAACCTTTTCATATCAGCAAAGCTACACCACCTCCTCCTCTCCCTTCTCTCTCTTCCTCAATACAAAGTAGTCCTGTGGAAACACTGCATTTGTTATGGTTTTTGTTAAACCATACAACGTGTGTGTGTGTGTGTGGTGTTGTACTCACCTATTGTACGTCACCTAATTGGTGCTTGGTAGGGTTGAAGCTTTTATTTGGCTCGTTTGGTCCCGCTCTCATCTTCAATTCAACTGGTGTACAGATTCCTGGAGCCTACTGGGCTCATATCATATCTACGATTTGAAACCTGTGGTATGGAACAGCCTCCACCACATCACTTCCTATGTGCATTCCATTTACTAACTACTCTGACACTGAAAAAAGTTCTTTCTAATGTCTCTGTGGCTCATTTTGTACTCAGCTTCCACCTGTGTCCCCTTGTTCGCGCCCCCTCCAGTGTTGAATAGTTCAAACTTGTTTACCCGGTCAATTCCCCTGAGGATTTTGTAGGTTGTGTCATGTCCCCCCTTTACTGATCTATCTTCCAGTGTCGTAAGTTGCATTTCCCGCAGCCTTTCCTCATAACCTCATGCCTCTTAGTTCTGGACTAGTCTAGTAGCATACCTTTGCACTTTTTCCAGCTCCGTCTTGTGCTATGAGCAAGGTACGGGCTTCCACTGCTGGGGCCGGGCGCGTACTCCGAGAAGTGGTCTGACATCAGTGGTATACAATGATTCTAGAATGATTCCTTACACAGGTGTCCTGAACGCCGTTCTGATGTTAGCCGCCTCCAGTCAACCAGGAGGCCTGGTCGATGACCGGGCCGCGGGGACGCTAAGCCTCGGAAGTACCTCAAGGCATACTCAAGGAAAGGTATACTCAAAGCCTCGCATATGCCGCAGACGTTATCTCTCTTTATGTGGGCTACAGGAGACAGGTTTGGTGTGATATCAA
>WNGS01163123.1:26606-49659 GCA_020271785.1 Procambarus virginalis | reverse complement strand
CCACATCTGGGTTGCAGGAAGTCCTCACAGAGTGCGCGCTAACAACAGGAGATGTTATTATCCACCGGAGCTCGGTAATCCGTCACTCAGACGGATGACCGGTCGCACACGTCCTGCCTCTCGGACCCGTCGTGTGGACTGATAGCGCGAAGGCGCCGCCACGGCTGGACCCCCTTGCCTATGTGACGTCATATTTTCCAAAGTAGGTTTTCATTGGCTCCCAGCGCCACGTCGCTGACGGTGACCAATCTGGCGACACTGACGTCACACAGTTTTGGCGGGAGAACAGACTCGCCAGCGCCATTTTGGCTCCCTAAAGGGCCTATCAACAGGCCAAAATGTTCTTCTTTCACGAATTTCTCGGCTCATCGAGAATACTAATCTTCCCACACATGTTCAATTGAAGCCTGCAACGTAGAGAACGCTCGGGAATAGTGGACATGACTCTTACAGCAGGCGTGGGAGAATTAGAAGGGGGAACACCGTCAAACCCCCTATCTCCATTTCTCTTCAACCTGATAATTGATGAGGCAATTACCAGGGCTAAGGATCTGGGGCTAGGGGTCGGACTGGGGGGAGAAAAGATATCAGCACTGGCGTTCGCGGACGATCTGGTTGTGGCAGCGGAACGGCTGCCGGACTACAGACAATCAAACGAGTATTTGCCACACACTGCGTGGCTCTGGTCTTAAAGTAAACGCTGCAAAATGCCGTACGCTAAGCATAGCGATCGATGCACACCGCAAGACGTGGCATGTCCCCACTATAGGAAGGCATACTACGTCGGGGACGATGCAATCGGTACTATAGAGCGTGGCGGACGAGTATAAGTACTTAGGGATTCTTATCGGGGCCGGGGGCAGACGCTTATCCTACGGTTCCCTGTTTGAGGACGGCCTGACCAACATCACGAAGGCACCACTCAAACCCACACAGAGGTTATACCTACTAAAGCACCACCTAATCCCCAAGATGAACCACCGCCTGTCCTCGGATGTGTGGCTAAAACGGAGTTGGCGAGGCTTGACCGGCGGCTGCGGCACGCCACTCGTGGCTGGCTGCGGCTGCCTCATGACACTCCCAATGCCTTTATCCACGCGGACGTGAAAGACGGTGGACTAGGAATACCCGACTTTGCCACATCGATCCGGCTGCAAAAGAACAAGCGGCTCGGGGCGCTAGTAGAGTTGGAGGATCCAGTGGTAGTGGCAGCGGCTCTCTACTCGCGTTCCAAGCGCGAATGCGGCGAGGGGTAGACCGACCACGGCCTCCGGAACCGGTCCAACAGAACGACCGAGTGCTCCAGGAGGTGGAAAGCAAAACTGTACAGCATGGTTGATGGGGCCGGCCTCGCGTTCTCTTGTGAGGTACCCTCCTGCCACAAGTGGGTCACATCCGGTACCCATCTGCTAAGCGGAGGAGATTTTGCTCACGCCATCCAGATCTGGGCAAACGCTGTGGCCACGCCGTCTAGAGCAGCCAGGGGTAGACCTGAGGCTTCTGGTCTCTGCGATGCCTGTCGGAAACCAAACCACGAACCCTGGGCCACATATCCCAGGCATGCCACAAGACGCACGGGGCTCGGGTGAAACGTCATGACGACATCACCCGGTTCGTAGCCGGCCGCCTGCGGCAAAGAGGCTTCGAGGTGGAACGCAAAGTCCGTATACCAGATGGAGGGACCTTCTGCAAGCCTGACATCATAGCTTGCAAAGGTGACGAGGCCTTCATATTAGACACCCAGGTCTCAGCTGATAACTTCCCACTCTCCCGTCCACATCAGAGCAAGTGCGACAAGTACGGCACCCCCGAGATCCTGCAGAAGGTCCGGGAGTATACCGGGAAGCATACAGCATCCGCCTCTTCAATAACCCTTAATTGGAGAGGAGGATGGTGCAAGGAGAGTGCACGTGGTTTAATGGATATGGGTCTCACTAAGAGCGACCTCGAGATCTGCTCTGTGAAGGCCCTGACCTGGACATATTCAATATATAGAATATGGTCCAAGATCACGTCACAGGGCAGACCACCTTAGTCCCAGGATCACTGTGCACAGGGTGCATAAGGGTCAATATAGTCTCGTTTAGGTGAACCGCAGCCACGATAGCTGGTAGCCAACTATCTAAGCAGAGTTGTCATCCGAGTACCACTTCTCCCAATGGCTTCTCACAAGAGGGTGGAGGACCTGGCCGGAGCCCGCGAGTGGGTAAGGCGGCGGCCGGAGGGACCCCATGCGCATACATGATATCCCTCCCGTCCGGGGCCTTGTTAGGAGCTTCCACTGTGTCTAGTTTTCCATGTATGCCGATGTCAAGCCATCAACCCTGCCGTTTAGGCAGCTTGCTGCTTTGGCCTTCAGCGTTTGTTCTTTTTTAATGTTATACTGTGCACCCCTACCTATGTGTGCTGTGTCCATATAGAAAAAAACCAATACAAAATAATTTTCCATTAATTTTATGTTTATTTCAGGTTATTATTATGTATTATTAGTATCATCTTAACTCTTGTGGGTGTGATGAGATCTGCCATATTTGTGTATTTTAGTTTGTGTGTTGTTAGGGTATTAGGTATGCTTAGGGGTGCCATCTCGCCATGCCCTATGGCTGGGGGGATTGGTGCCCTGAAGCTATATCAAAACCCTATACCCCCCGAAGTGGCAAGGGGAGTTAGGGGACAAAAATAATACCATACTCGGTGGCTAACCGACCATGGTTGCGCGTGCATCATGGGGGGGGGGGGGGTATTTTAAGCGCGTACAGGGACACTCCACGTCTCGCTGCTGCGTCCGGACGATACACTCAAAACCCCCTCCCGCCTCCCGGGATCCCCTGCATCCCCTGGCCTTTACGGGGAAAGACGCAAATGCGGTTTGCTGAGGACCTTGTCCCAATTTCCAATGAATTGTGTTACCTTTGGGGTGCTCCGTCGGAACCCCCAAAGTGATAAGCTCAATAATAGTCATCTATGATTATTATTTTAATTTATGTAATAAATTGTAATAATTATTTTGTAATTAATTTATAATTAATTTTGTAATTAATTTATATAAAATTAATTTATGTAATTAATTTACATAATAATTAATAATAAATTAAGCCCCCACTTGATGTGCATTTTCTTCCAAGCCACAGAAAATTGAATTATTCACAGAAACATACTGGAGCCTGTCAGTAAGGTAAGATTTGAGGTATTGCAGGGAGTGTCCTCTGACTCCATAATGATGTAATTTAAGAAGAAGGTTTGGTGGTTGACAGTGTCAAAAGCCTTACGCAGGTCCACAAATAACCCAACAGGGAACTCATTTTTATCAAGAGCTGCATGAATCAAGTTAATCATACAAATAAGTGCATCGTTAGTGCTTTTTTTGGGGTCTGAAGACATATTGACAAGAGCTAAGTATATTGTGTTTGGCTAGATAAGAGTAAAGCTGCTTGTAGATTAGTTTTTCAAATATTTTTGGCAAGTTAAGCAGGATTGATATAGGTCTGTAGTTGTTAACATCAGTGAGATCACCACATTTGTGGACAGGGGTTACTCTCGCTTTTTTTTTAGAATATCTGGAAAGGTTTGGAGTTCAAGTGACTTGTTGAAGAGCAATGCAATAGCAAGGGCTAAAGTTCTGGAGGCTTTTTGTAAATTAAAGTTGGTATCTCCTCAAGAGCACTAGACTTGGTTTTAAGGGAAAGGATTATCTCATTGACGTCAGTGGAATTAGTAGGCTTTAGGTACAGAGACTGTGGATAGTTTACTGTAAGATAGTCCTTAACATCAGTACTGGAAGATGGAATATCATTTGCAAGGGATGACCCAATGGAAGAGAAGAACCTATTGAACTCAATAGCAGAATCAGAGGCTGAAAGCTGACCATCGTTATTTGACAGGAGTGTTGGTTTGTTATTAAAAATCTTCTTTGATCCCAATATTTGTGAAATTGTGCTCCAAGTTTTTTTTGTTGTTGCTCTTTATTTGGGTAAATTTATCTTCGTAGTATTTAGTTTTGGCTCGTCTAATTATTTTGGATAGCAATAACGAGTAATTCTTTGAAAATTCTTTGGAGACGGTTCCTAACCTATACTTCTTCTCAAGGATTTTTTTTTTATTAATGGATTTAAGTATTCCCTTTGTAAGCCAAGGATTGTTAAGCCTTTTGGTTGTGACTTGTTTTGTAAGCATAGGACAGTGGGTGTTATAAAGGTTAAGAGTTTTTTGGAGAAAAGATTGCACTGCTAGGTTGATGTCCACTATGTTACCTAACTCGGATTCCCAGTTGACATTATCAGCAGCAGTTATAAAATTTCTCTTAACTAACATTAATAAACCACCTCTAGAGTCAAGGGAGTTAAGTTTTAGGCTGCACATTGAAACTACTATAGACAATTTCATAACTGCTGCTGATAATGTCAACTGGGAGTCCGAGTTAGGTAACATAGGGGATATCAACCTAGCAGTGTAATCTTTTCTTCAAAAAACTTTTAGCCTTTATAACACCCACTGTCCTATGCTTACAAAACAATTCACAACTAAAAGGCTTAACAATCCCTGGCTTACAAAGGGAATACTTAAATCCATTAATAAAAAACATGACCTTGAGAAAAAATATAGGTTAGAAACCGTCTCCAAAGAATTCTCAAAGAATTACTCCTTATTGCTATCTAAGATAATTAGATGAGCCAAAACTAAATACTACGAAGATAAATTTACCCAAATAAAGAGCAACATTAAAAAAATTTGGAGCACAGTTTCACAAGTATTGGGATCAAAGAAGATTTTAAATAACAAACCAACACTCCTGTCCAACAACGATGGTCAGCTTTCAGCCTCTGATTCTGCTATTGAGTTCAATAGGTTCTTCTCTTCCATTGGGTCATCCCTTGCAAATGATATTCCATCTTCCAGTACTGATGTTAAGGACTATCTTACAGGTAAGTATCCACAGTCTCTGTACCTAAAGCCTACTAATTCCACTGACGTCAATGAGATTATCCTTTCCCTTAAAGTCTTCCCCCTTGTACCTGGTAACTCGTCAATTGGTTATCCGGAAGGGGTGACTGGCGTACAGTCACCCAGCCGACACCTCACGTCACTAACGAGGTTGTCCCAGTCCAGCCATGCTGTCTTCACGGAGCAGAGTCAGTCACCATCACAGCCGGGGGCTAGCTGTCTCAAGGTCACCAACCAAGCCCGCCAGCCGCGTAGTCAAGACTGCGGAAAAACCGGAAGTGGAAGACGAGTGGTCTACGAAGAAGAACGCTAATTGCAACGACTGTCAGCTCTCTCAAAACCTGCGGTTGCGTCGTCTGTGGAAACGAAGAGGCAACAAGGCGGTCCCGGGTACGAACAGCACTACCCCTACAGAGTGCTGCTGATTCGCCAGAGGAGGTACGACCCTGTACCTCGGCCCAAGCTCAGCTGCACGAGGGGTTGCACGGAAAGGTGTACCGGCCCAGTAGTACCGGGATAACAAGTAAACGCCGGTAGATGACGTCGCCCAGGAGCTGAGGCAGAGCCCACCTGTCATGTCTTCATGCCATCCTCTTCAACGCCCCTCGAACCCCACTACAAACGTGAGACATCTTGACACGTCGAAGCTGTGCTCTACTGTGGCGGCCATGGTTAACAACAATCCATCATGACTGTTTGAAAGCGAGAAGAAGAGGTGAACCCGGGTTCCTGTTAGCGGGGTCCACCTGAGCTGACAACCGCCAGCTGTCAGCTGTCAATCAAGTCAGGTGCGGGTAGTACGAGACCCCCTGTACTGTCCGTAGTTGGCCGAGGCCGGAAATGGAGCTTCCAGATGACCAGGATCTTCAAGCAACCTGAGGTAGTCGCCGGAATCTACAGCAACGAGATGTCACCAGGACCGAACGATAGAACTTCTATATAGAAAAGTTTAATAGTTAGTTTAGTTCATTTATTATGCACCCCATACCCATCTTGTGGGCGGTAGTGGAAAGGGTTACAGAGGCACATAATGGGCTCAGGGACTGAACCCCACAATTCATTTAGCTAAGCAAGTTACAATCTTGATGAGCTAGTTACAAAATTCAATATAAGTCGTCACATCAACAATGGGTTCGAGATCGACCTCAAGTACAGGTTCTAAATTAAGCAACTGACATATGTGGAGAGCTAGTGTCAAAATTTATATGTTTGTCCTGCACACCGCCTCCCATCCAGTGGGCAGCGGTGGATAGGTTACAATCACTCAGTTACTACCTACAGTTAGCAAACTGGGGATATTTGGCTAAAATTTCTGGTAGCAGATCATTTTGAATGAAATATTTACACATCGCTGGAACATTGGTTATAGAATTGTCTCTAAATTCACGTATCTTTTCGCACTCCATCACATAGTGACGGAGGGTGTGCGAATAATTTTGTTGACACAGTTTACATTTGGTCAGGTCTACATCGGCAGATAATGAGAATTCCCAGAGATACTTGTAACCGAGTCTAAGCCGAGCAGCAGTAACATCTAGAAGTCTGCTGATTTTATTGGATGATCCATAGATGTGTGGCTCCTCTTGCATGATAGTATGATGATAGATGGAATTACTGGTGTCAATTTCACTTTGCCTCAGATCTACAAGATCTTGTTGAAGTTCTCGGTGTACTGCTGCTCTCAGATTGCTCATTGACAATCCAAGGTTACACTCAACGGCTCCTTTAAAGGCAGATTCTTTGGCTAACTTATCAGCTCTATCATGCATTCGGAGGCCAACATGAGATGGAGACCACATGAAATGGACTCTGTTACCATCCTTAATAATTTTGTTGTATTTGTGTCTAGCTTCGGACACGAGCATGTTACAGTTATGTCTTAAAGAGTTGAGAGCATTTAAGGATGATAAGGAGTCACTTACAATTAATGTATCAAGTTTGGAGACTTGTACACATTTCAGTGCAAGGATCAAGGCAAATAGTTCGGTCTGAAGGGTAGAGGCCCAATTGTTTATACGGACTCCCCACTCAAAGTACAAGCCATCGCCCATTGTCAGAACAACTGCACTTCCAGCTGCACCCGTGGTGCGGTGTAGGGAACCATCAGTGTATATGATTTGAGAGAGAGAATGCTCTGTGGACAGAGCATCAATATGGCTTAAGGCGTTGAGCTTTGCCTCAAGACGAAGCTTGGGCTTATCTCTAATTTGCTTCTTGGGTGGAAAGGGAGGGATTAAAACTGGAAAGGGTGTAACCTCCCACGGTGCAGGAAAGTGCCGTTGTTGTTTCTCTTGGTACAAATCATGAACCCCATACATTCTGAGTTGAGTTCCAGTTTTTGTTATCCATTTGGAACAATGCTGATCTTCAATAAAGTAAGTCTGGAGGGCTTCTGTGCAAGGATTAGGATGAGTTAGCCTAAGCATTTTTATACCAATTTGACAGTTAATTTCAGTAACACGATCAACAACGCTCAGAATATTAAGTTCCTTTCTCATATTAAGTATCTTTGTGGTACGAGGGCACCCAAGGATTATCCTCAGGGCTTCGTTCTGCAATTTTTCAAGCCCTCCAAGCTTTCTTTCAGGCATCAAAACAAGCAGAGGTGCAGCATAATCCACTAAAGATCTGATGTATGCAAGGTACATCATTTTGACAATTCTGACATTGGCACCATAGCCTGAGTGATAACCTGCAACAGCCTTGAGAGCTCGGAGCCTCTCTTTATACTGACGACAGAGTCTGAATACAACAGGACCATACAGTGGCACCTCAAGGCCAAGGTATTTGAATCTGTTTACATAGTCAAGCTGGGAGCCATCAGATAGTTGCATCTTGCGAACAGCTCCTCCCTGCCTGGGTGGGCGCCGATTTAGTATCTTTGTTTTCTCTGCTGAGATAATTAAACCTAGGTCCTGACATGAATCTAATACAGAGTTAAGAGTGTTCTGTGTGTTAGCATACCCAGTGGTGTGTATCATTATATCATCAGCATAGCTAATGATGTGGACGTTGGGTTTGCTCGGTATAGAGTTTAACAGCGTGTTTATTAAGATATTAAATAAGGTAGGACTGAGGACACCACCCTGCGGGTACCTAGTTCAAAGTCTCTTGTTACACTCCTATGCCCCTGGAAAAATACAGATGACTTCCTGTTGGATAAGTAACCCCTGATCCAACAAAGAAGCCGACCACCAACATTCATTCTTGCAAGCTCACTCAAGATAACATGTCTATTTGCAATATCAAAGGCAGACTTAAGATCTAGGAAGTGGTATTACTTTTCAGTGTGCAGGTTAAGAAGGTGGTGATGCAATGATGCATAGTAAACTGTGTTTGACTCGGAACAGTTAGTTAAATTTTTAATTTTCCATCTGTTAGTAACACCCTCTGTACACCTTCGGAAGCTTCTGGACAGTATTAAATGTTGAAAACCTAGAACTAGTGAAATAGAGAAATACATCTAGAAAGTGAACATCTAGAAATTGTTACTAGAAATTACCTTGTCTCTAGAAAAGTTGTTTGAGTGAACTGGTTTGAGAACCATCTAGTAGGATCTCTAGAAACGTTGATCAGTGGGGAACTTTATCTAGATTTTTCTAGATCCTAGATACTGATATTTTATATATTTTTTTAATCTTTTTTGTGGATTACTGAACAATAAGGTGTGGTACACAGTCTGAAAAATGTGTTCACCCGCTGTTGTTGTTGGTTAAGAGACATGTCTGTGGACATTGAATTTTTTTAATAAAAATATTTTTTGTGTATTTTCTTTAAGTTTAAGGTTCGGGACACGCTGTGGTAGGCAGTTGCCACAGGTGTGGGACACTGGGTCCCTGAGAGGTAATAGTCCTCTATTTTGGATAGAATTTATAATTTTTTTTAATTTTTAATGACATTGATTCTTTTTAATATTTTTTCTATGTGATGTGATGCGTTTGATTTTTGTTCCAGGTGGAATAATGGGATAGCGGAAGGCTATCGGCTGTTTTTAGCTAGTGATTGTTGTTAGGTTGGATTTGGTTTCTATATCAAGACAGTTATAGGATGTTTTGTCTTCCAGGAAGTTGAAGGGTACAGGGCTGCATCCAAGTGGACAGCCAGGATTAGAGACGGTCTTTGTCCTTATGTTTTATGTATTATTGCTGTGTTTGTTTGCATGTATACATGCTGGGGCACACCTTTGGGGGTGCCATTATTTTGTTTTGGAGGAAAACAGTATTTGTTTTTATTTGTTTTGCCATTATTAGTTAGGATTAGATTTATTTCTGTTGTTTTGAGCAATGGGTAATTTTTGTTGAGTTAAATGTTGGTTTTTTGGAGTATGATTATGATAGGGCAGGTTCTGGATAAGAATTTTGTGCCTTAAATTCTTTACACACAAATTTCTTAATCCCGAAGAGGGGGAGTTGTAATGGTGTATGCACACCATAGCCTTTCCCTTTCCCCTTCCCCCTTCCCTCTTTCCCCTTCCCCCTCCCCTTTCCCCCTTTCCCCTGCCCCTTCTCTCCCTTGGGCCATTCCCTATCTTTCGTCACGGGACTGACCACCAAGGCCAGTAAACTGGTGATCTCAAGTTACACGTGGGTGCTCAGCCAGCAGGACCTCAAGAAAATTGTTGGTGCCTTCACAGTTTTGGAGTTTCTGTCAAGAGAAATTGACCCTTATGGTCAAGCCTGCTCCGGATTGGTTAAAAGACATGTAGGCCTGGGAAGGCAGAGTCCCTCAGGGTAGTGCCTGTCCATGCCATTGGGCCAGTTTCTAGTTCACCTAGTTGTTTAAATCCATTGGCCATAGGCTTAGGATAGGCGGAGTTAATTTGGGCCTAGGAGCTAGGGGGTGGAGCCTGTTTCCACTGGTAAGCGTTTTTTTTAAGAGAGAAGAGTTAGTGTGTCTGGGGAGTTCAGCTGGGGTGCAGGTCAATTGACCAGCTGTCAGGCCAGAGTTGCCACAAAGAGCTAATTACCTATTATTTCAATTTCTCTGATTGATTTGTAGTAGTTTTTCTGCTGTAATAATATTCAATAGTGTGTAGTGTGATATATTTGTATAATAAAATGAGTGAATCATCGCTGTACTCAAAAATATGGTGTGCATGTTGTTGATTCAATTATGTTCATCAAACAGTGAACAAATACTTTGTCGGTTATTACACTATATACACTGGTTATATATAAGTATCTGCATGTTTTGTTCAGTATAACGAACCACTAAGTTGCTATTATGAGTCAAAAAGTAACGAGTGGCCACCGTGTACCAGCCAGCCACTCACGCCCTCCCTCAAGTCACTTGACTCACCCACATTCTCCTCCCACAATACTGTTTTTGCTTTTATTCACTATATACAGACGCTATATATAAGTATCTACATTCGTGTTCACCATAACGAACCACTAAGTTGGTATGCTGAGTGGCAGTGGCAGCTATAGGCTGCCACTGGCTGCCACTTCCTCCCTCCCTCACCTCACCTAACTTGCCACCATTCTCTACCCACCATACTGTTTTTGCTTTTGTATACAAACGATATATATAAGTATTTACATGTTTTCTTCACCATAACTGTACATCTAAGCTTGTATGGTGAGTAAAGGCACAAAGTAGGTCCTCACACAGACAGCTGATGGCTGCCGCCCTCAAGGCCAGACGCACTAATATTTCTCCTCAACAATACTGCTTGTGGTGTTATTATGCTATATACACACATTACATATATATATATATTATATATATATATATATATATATATATATATATATATTATATATATATATATATATATATATATATATATATATACCTTACCTGTTTTATTCACCATACTTGTACAAGTAAAGTGGTATGGTGCCCAAAGACCATCGTGGTCATCAGTAAACAACATGGTAAGTCATACAGAAGACGCTCCTCCCTCACCAAAATGGCGGCTCCCAACCTACTCCTCTTGCTGTTTATACCCTCTATACACACGTTATATATAAGTATCTACATTTGTGTTCACCATAGCGAACCACTAAGCTGGTATGGTGAGTACAGTTAATAAAAGGTGGCCACACAGTCAGAAGACAATGCCATCACCCTCCCTCCCACAGCATTACTCCTCCCTCCATGGAGCACAGCGCTAATTATCACCACAATCCTGCTATTATCAGAACCCTGGTCAGTTTTATCACAGTCAGGGGTCTTCTGTAATAATATTATCGCTACATAATAGCATGAACAAGTATACTATGGCATTTTTAGGTGATGCTGTGGTCACAAGCTGAACAGCAGTGCTGTGAGTTCATGCTTTTGCATGCATCAGGCTTGGTAGCTCACTCAATACTGAGGCTCCTAACACCCGGGAGTTTGGCCCACGATTTTTTTTTAAAATGGCGTCTGTTTACAAGAGCCCTGAAGGTGTGGTTAACCCTGTGTATCCGCGGGCTGTTTAAATCTTGCGTAGTACTCCAAAGCATCACATGATGGGATGCGCAATTTACTGCAAGTCGGTCAAAGCATCATATGATGCGATGCGCAGTTGAAGGGTTAAGTAGGTTAAGGGCCTTAGAGCATTCAACAAGGAGGTAAGAGACATGGGGCGACCAAGACAAACGAGTGTCAAGGAATAACCCCAAAAGCCTCGCGGAATCTTTGTATTCAAGGGGATGACCATAAAGTGACAAAGAGGGACGAAGAACGACCCGCTTCCGAGTAAAAGTCATGGCACAAGTCTTAGTACTAGAGAACTTGAAGCCATGATTAGTGGCCCAAGATGACATGGCATCAATCGCAAGTTGAAGCTACCATTGAAAGAGAGGCGACTCATCACCCCGACAGCAAAGAGTAAGATCGTCAACATAAAGAGCAGAGATGATGCCAGAAGGAAGGGAGGAAAGAAGACCATTGAGGGCAACCAGAAAAAGAGTAGGACTCAGAACACTACCTTGGGGCACACCTTCATACTGCCGAAAAGAGGCAGAGTGTGGCACCAAGCCTGACTCGAAAGGTACAACGAGAGAGAAAGCTTTGAAGGAAGCGAGGGAGATTACCACGAAGACCAAAAGAACAAAGTTGGGACAGAATATGGTATCTCCAAGTCGTGTCATAAGCCTTTTCCAGGTCAAAAAGAACAGCAACAATGGAGGTCTTTGCAGCAAAAGCAGTACAAATATAGACCTCCAAGTTCACCAGGACATCAGTCATGCTGCGGCACTTGCGAAAACCAAATTGAGAAGGAGAGAGGTGGCGATGGTGTTCCAAGAACCACATCAGACGGACATTTACCATAAGCTCAAAGAGCTTGCAAACACAACTCGTGAGAGCAATAGGGCGGAAGTCCTTAGGGGATGTACCGAGTGACCCTGGTTTCCGAATTGGGAGTACAATGGCATCGAGCCAGTCCTCAGGGACGGAAGACGACTCCCAGACCTGATTATACAGACTCAGTAATACTGAGACGTGCACGGAGGGAGATGGCGAAGCATCTCAAAATGAACATCATCTGAGCCCACCGCCGTAGATCCGCAGAGGGCCAGGGCAGGCTTTTTGCTTTGATGTCCAAAGGGCTTGGACAGGATGGGGGAGGTAGAGGGATGGGGAGATGAAATTCAGAAAGAGGATGCGGGTGTAGAGAGAGAGGAGGATTGAAAGTTTGGTGGCCTGTCCACCATGGTTTGACATGTGTGTATGTGTCGTTTGTTTGCGTATGTGTTATGTTGGGTTGTCAGTACATTGGCTGGGGGGGCTAGTGTTTGTAACCTTGTTGGTGTCCTAAAGCACTAGAGCCGATGGAGTTGGCTGAGGGAGGTTTATCTTAACAACATCAGGGTAGTTACACTTCTGATATCACGACAAATGGTTTTTTGGTTTTATATTTTTTTTTGTAGTAGTTTTATTTGTTTATTTTATTTTTTTTATTTAATTATTTATATATATATATATATATATATATATATATATATATATATATATATATATATATATATATATATATATATATATATTGTATTTTATTATTTCATTTATTCTTCATTTGGTGTAGATCGGGTCCGGGATGGGCCACTCATCAGGGTCGTCTGGCAGGCCGCTTAGTATTTGAGGTCTTGGGAAGGCCTCATCGTGGATGTGTCTGATCACTTTTTGTTGGAGAGTGATTCTTCTGGTTCTGTGTGGTGGTTCTGAAGTTCAGAAAGAGAGAAAGGATCGTTATAGGGAAGGAGGAGATGAGTGTGGAAATCTAAAGGATAAGATTCAAGAACAGGCTTATGAAGATGGAAGGATTAAGGAAGATGAGAGCCAGAGCTAACAGAAGAAAAGTGGGAACCCAGTTCGGTCGCGACCTGCACTGGATCTGCCATAAGAGTACCACGGAGGCAGAAAACTGGCGAGACATCTGGAACGAACTTGCCCGCAATCTTGCGGATCTTCTTCCAGATCTGTGGCAGAGGAGTATCAGACGTAATGGTGGAAGCATAAGATTTCCAACTCTCACATTTAGCTGTGCGGATGGTCCGACGGGCCACCGCACTTGCCTTCTGAAACAGAATAAAAGAATCAGCCGTCTGCTGGCGGCGGTGTTTCTTCCAGGCTGCACACTTACAGCGGACAGCCCGAGCACAGTCCGCATTCTACCAGGGAACGCACTTCCGTGTGCCCCGGGAGGAAGAGCGAGGAATAGAATGGAGGGCAGCGTTAAGACAGTGTCATAAAAAAGGAGGGCGTGAGGAAGAGGCAGAGAGGAGAGGTCAGAGAGAGTAGCACAGAGGGTGAATAGGCACCAGTCAGCCTTGGCAAACTGCCACCTAGGGAAGGAGAGGGGAGGGTGGAAACAGAAAAAGGAAACGAGGATGGGGAAATGATTACTGTTATGGAGGTCATCAAGAACCTGCCACGTGAAATCTAAGTAAAGGGACGACGAGCAGAGAGAAAGATCAAGACAGGAAAGGGTACAAGTTCGAGAGTCCACATGAGTGGGCTCACCAGAATTCAGAAGAGATAGAGAAAAAGCGAGGACGAACGGTTCGAGAAGACGGCCTCCGGTGTCCGTCAGAACATCACCCCAGAGGGAATGTCGATAGTTGAAATCACCCAAAAGGAACACCGGCTGTGGCAAGGAGTCCAGGAGGTGCTTAAGATCAGGAAGGGAAAGCGGGACATTTGGGGGAAGATAAATGGAACAGACTGTATACCATTTACCCACAAAAACATGGGCAGCAGAACAACGGATAGGTAATGGAAGAAGTACGGGGACGAAGGGAATATCAGATCGAATTAAGAGAGAAGTAGAGTTACGGGCCCAGCAAGAGCTGGGGGGGGGGGGGAGAAAGAAAGGAATAACCACGAAAGTGACCAGGACGAGCATTAAGCATGGGTTCCTGGAGACAAACACAAAGCGGTGAAAACTGTGTAATTAGAAGTTGGAGTTCATGGAAGTTGGTATAAAACCCACGAATATTCCACTGAAGAATAGACATTACCAAAGAGAAAGGACAGTAACAGAGAACAAGAAAGAAATAAAGGTATAGAAGAACACAGTTAATTAAAGTATCTCGGGATCAGGGTCAGGATCAGGACCAGGATCATGGTCCGGATCAGGAGCAGAGTCGGCAAAATCAGGGTTAGAGGGCATGGGTAAACTTAGTAAGGATAGAGGGAAGGGAGCAAGAGGACAGACCAGAGGCGGACTGATGGGGTCCAGAGGGGGAGGAGACAACTGAGAGGGGCAGGCAAGGACAGCTGGAGGAGGGTGGCAGAAGGCAGGGAGTGCGCCTCAGCAAGGGCAGCAACCGAGAGGGAATGGGGGGGGGAAAGAAACCTCCATATCTGGGCCAGGGGGTTCGACCACTGAAATGGGAGGGGATGTAGTGACAGAGTCAGAGGGAGGGGGTGAGGAAGACAGCGAAGCCTTCTTACCCGCTGGAGAGGAAGGAGAGGAGCCAGGCTTACGTTTCTGACTAGAAGAGACAGGCGTTCCAGTAACAACGTACTGGGCGACAGACTCAATGGTCTCAGCAGGAGAAGAGGAACAGGAGCGAATAACACGAAGATTGCTGGGAGGATGATGGATATCAGCCTGGACAGACAGGTGGCATGGAGGGTCAAAAGACTGGGGGAGGGTCGGGAAGAAAGAGTGGGGGGAGATGGAGAAGAAGACAAAGGAGATATGGTGGACTGGGTAGGAAGGGGGGAAACCCCAGATGGAGAACCAGGAGGGAGACCATCTGGGACAGGAGGCAAAGGAATAGGGGAGGAGGTGGTGGGTGTGGTCGGGTTTAAGGCCTGGAAACGGTTGTGAGACTGAGGAAGGTGGGAAGGACGAGGAGAGGTAGAACGCAACACGCGAGCGTAGGATACGCCCGCAAAAGGGGTGAGACGACGAACTTGGCGTCTCGCTTCAGGAAAAGACAGACGATCAAGGTGCTTCAAGTTGAGGACGGCTTCTTCGAGTTTGTAGTGTACACACGAGGGTGAGAAAGTAGGGTGGGCCTCACCGCAATTGCGGCAGCGAGCCTGGGGAGAAGTGCACTCGGACTTAAAATGACTATCGTCTCCACACATGGGGCATAGATACACAGTACTGGTGCATTGGAGGACACCGTGCCCGAACTTCCAACACTTATTGCAAAGTCTAGGGGAGGGAGTGTACTCCTGAACGGAGCATCTGGCACCAGCAAGAATAATAGAGGGTGGAAGGGTCCTACTATCAAAGGTGATTTTGACAACTCGAAGGGGCTGACGGCGACGACCACAAGGGGGTCGAGTAAACGTGTCCACCTGGAGGACAGAATGGCCTTGGGCTTTGAGGATATGATTAATATCCTCATGGCAATCTTTGAGGTCCCGAACACCAGTTGCAACATGGCGTGGGAGGAGAACAGTGCCAACACTGGCATTTAACCAAGTATTTTTGGAGACCCGAACAGGGGTCTCTCCAATGCAAGACAAAGCGGCTAAGCGAGTAACTGCATCCTGAGAAGGAGCAGCGACGACACGCATACCGTAACTGGTGGAGTTAAAAGTAAGAGGCATCTACGGAATCAACAAGGTGTTTATGGAGGAAGAAATCGTCAGGAGTAGAATCCAGATGGTGGAGATCAAAGTATTTAGCCCACGTAGGGGGACCAAACAAGGCGTTGTAAGTAGTATTACGGGAAGGGATCGTGCGAGTGCGGCCGTGGCGGGAACGGCATTGAGAACCCCCAGAGAGAGAGGGGGTAAAAGGCACAGTAGTCACAATGAGAGATGAAGCCGTGCCATGGGACGAGGTGGTCACCACTGGGGCTGGGGACTCGACTCTACCGCAGAGGAGGGAGGGGAGCTAAGGGGAGTAGTCAGGTCGTCGGGGCCCAATGCAGCAGGGGCTACAGGGCCTGGTCTTCCAACACAGTCCAACTCGGGGGCTTGGTCGCCCACCCCACGAGCCTGAGAAAGTACAAGGGCAACATTATCAGCCATGAAAACGTGGGAAACTTTCATTTACGAATGTGCCCCCACACTCACCATGGAGCCACAATTAGAGGCAGGACACCCAACAAGAAGCTATCGCCGATCTTGCCGGGGACCCCCAGGGGTGCATCGTGAGTATACGTCCCACAAACGCCACCTTAAGAACCGTGAGTCCGTCGAGAGCGGGTTCAGTGACGAAAGGAGGATTGACAATAAAAGGGTCCCCTCGCTCGAGACGTTGGGTACTACAGTTCTACGGGTGCAAGAGTATGCCTCCTCAAACACCCGGGCGTCAAAACAAAAGAAGGTCGAAAGAATAATCAAAACAGGCAAAAGGTCGGCAGGAAATGACAATTTGATAGGAGAAGAGGGAGGAGATAAATGAAACACGAGGAAAAGTTAAAGGGGTCTGGCAAAATTGGTAAAGGCAGCAGCAGGAGCATAAGGCTGCAAAAGGACAGAGGACTGACCCATGGAGCATCACACTCCGGCAGCTGCCCACCAAGCCCCCTCCCGGCGACAACGGGCCAGACAGTGAGGGGGTTTCATCACAGAAGAACACTTGTTGGGGAATAAAACCTTCAGCCTCTACATATTCTCTAAACTCAATAAAAAAAATTCTCGGCAGCATCCTTGTTAGAACTGGTAGCTTCCCCGTGCCTCTCTACACTGTGAATGCCACCTCTCATCTTAATTTAAATTTCTCAAACCCACCAATGACTGGCTTCGAACACATTAATATTAGCACTCGTTCAAGGGGTTTTCTGCAAAAGATCACCAGGCAGCTGTTTTGCATTCTCACAAATGATGACCTCAGATACACTATCACCAGCCAACTATCGTTCACTTATTCAAATCAATAACAATTTCTCAATCTTCAATTATGTGAGATCTCTGTTTTGTAACTACTTTCACTATTTTTGCAACATCAGCTGATTTGATGGTCTCTTTAATTTTAAGTATTGTAGATATCGTCTATTTAGGCATACCAAACTCGGTAACAAGACCAGACACACGAGCACCACTTTCATATTTAGCTATGAGGTTTTTCTTAATCTCTATCATATTTCAAAAAACTTTTCTTGGCTCATATACTAACTTTCTTAGGTGATATGGTGACTTTACACTGAGAATATCCAAAATATCCAAAAGACAAGTGTATTGAGTTGTGCACTGAACGAGAGCTATGGCGAAACAGGGACACACGCTTTTGTATGAATACAAAACAGACGAATACCAAACATGAACAGGTTCCAAATGACAAAAAGTATTAATTGGGAGCGATTCGAATACTAAGGTTCCACTGCAGTAATGCAAATTTTTCGAAAGAAAAACAATAAAACAAATTTAAATGTTTAATAACAAATATTACTAAGTTTCTAATTCCTGGACGAAAACCACTTTATATATTTCTGTCTATACAATGAATGCAAATTGAGTACATCTCAAATTGTTTATCTACTCCTTGCACAAATGTTTAATAAAATGTTTATTAAAAATAAAATGTCATTACTTGAGCAACAAAAGGTTCTAATTATACTTTAAATTAAATATATCTCAAAAATGATCCTAAATATAAAGTATTAAAAAATATAGAAAAAAACTAAACTGTCTTAGATTGTAAAAATATAATTTTGAGTCTATTATTGCAGCTTTCGAGGTGCTTGCTTGGTCTAGCAAACACCTTGGTCTTGGTCTTGCTTGCATATGACTTTTACTCAATAACAGATGATTAAAATATAATTTAAATACCCCATGCTACAGAGGTGTGCCTTATGTTGCCAAACATATTTCTCACACAAAACTACGTAAACAAAAATACCTTTGTAGGACATCCAGCTTCATATCATGGTATTATTAAGATGAAGCTCAGAGTTTCCAAACAATATATTGGATTAGTGGGAAATTAATGTCTTAATATTTTCTGATACAATACTGAACTATATAAATGAATGGCATTCGTAAGATTTATCCAACATACACATCATCTGGTGACTTTTAAAACTAATTTGGGTGCCAAGATGTTTTCCCACAAGACAAGACACTAAGCCAATTCAGGTTTATCATCTGGATGTAATGATATGAAGTGACTTCTCATTTTACTATGATGCTTAAATCCTTTTCCACACACAGGACACTTGTGAGGATGATCACCTGTATGCACTGATATGAAGTGACTTTTCATCTGACTGGGTACCTGAAATCCTTTTCTACACACAGGACACTTGTAAGGATAATCACCTGTATGCTTTAACAAGTGACCAATTATTTCACTACGTCTTCTGAACCTTTCCCCACACTCTGCACATTCAAAAGGTTTCTGGCCTGTGTGTCCCATCCTGTGAACCTTCAAACTTCCAGCTTTACGGAATCTCTTCCCACACTCTGGACACTCATGATGTTTATCTTTTGTATGAACAACCATGTGCACCTTCACTAGTCCAAGCCATCTGAATCTTTTCCCACACTCTGGACACTCATGAGGCTTATCCTCTGTATGTACCATCATGTGACTCTTCATATTTCTATGACGGTTGAATCTTTTCCCACACTCTGGACACTCATGAAGTCTATCTGCTGTATGCACACCCATGTGCTCCTGCACTTGTCCAAGCCTTCTGAATCTTTTCCCACACTCTAGACACTCATGAGGCTTATCCTCTGTATGCACCATCATGTGTCTCTTCATATTTCCAAGACTGATTCTTTTCCCACATTCTGGACACTCTTGAGGTTCTGTCATATTTATGATTCACAGAGTTTGTGTGAAGGTTATCTACTTCTAATGACATTGGAACTGTCTTGGGACATAGAGCATCTCTTGGAGATAGTAGGATAATTAAACCTAGGTGATCTTATGGTTCACATTACAGTTTTACAAAATCTACGACAGGTAGACTGTAAAGCTAATTGAGGTTCCTCTAGGCCAACTACTGACTTTTCGGTAATGATCCAACTGTATTGAAATTACCAGTGCCACAGGGCACCCACTGAACTTATCACTGTGCCACAGTGTCCCAGGACCCCCACTGCCCCACAGGTGTGTGAAGGTTATATCTTCCTGTGTACTGCTGGAGTTGTCTTCTGACTCGGGGCATCTCCTGCAGACACAATAGTGCTGCTGGATAGGATAATTAAGCACTGTTGTCTACCATGCTTGTTAATTTGGGGCGTTCTCGTGACGGGGAGACAACAAAGCTTTGCATATAATCGTTGCCTGTGGGCGGAAGACTTCTGTGTTTTACGGCAGTAAACACGCTGTGAGGCAGATGCTTGGCATCCCGTGGCCTTCCTCAGGGAGGGGAACCCAACCCCTCACAGAAGCAGTTGGACGACTATCGACACCCAGTGACCCATGACGATAAGGTGTAGGGCGTCAAAGGCGCGACCTGACAGCAAAATCACACACCATGGACCTTCCAAAACTCTAGATCAGTGGAGCAAAAACCTTTTCCAGTGACTTTCAACGTTACGTCGTAACAAACTGGACCGTTTGAAGAGGCATGAATGACGTCTGCTCGTCGTAAAGGTTGAACTAGGGAACATTTAAGCAACACTATCCGCGTCAGGTAATGTTCTTGATTTGGGGGGCGACGACGATCGAGGGAACGGCTTCAAGTAATGTTGTTGTTGTTGTGAGGGGGGGGGGGGTGTCGGTCGCTTGTGTTCCTGTGACACTATAGTTTTCTATGGGCATGAAATATGGGTGAAGATGATGTGCATTAAAACTAGCTACTAGTAAATGAAAAAATATTGGAGGAGGAATAATATTTTGTGATTCAAAGTCTGCTCTTCAAGCAATCGAAAACTTCTCCTGGAAGATCGACAGCAAGAACCTCATACTACCAATTATAAATGACCTAATTGCTGCACAGAGAAAATTAAAGGGTCTCGAATCTCCTTTGTATGGATACCATCAAATAACAAATACAAATATTTATTCAGGTAAAGTACATACATACTAGGTGAGATACAAAAAGTTGACGGATTTATAGATAGAGCTAGTGCATACAATGCCTAAATTAAGCCACTATAATATTACGCAAAGAGTTTCGGACAGGAAAAACACTAAGACTAAAACTTAATACTAATTGAGATTAAAGTATAAATTGTGTTGAGAAAAAATCAGAAAAAATCATTGTTTAAAATCATAGACATGGGTTGACATTTAGGGGTGAGGTAGGTTACATTGAGTTAATTAGGTGGTACTTAGTTTTTATCTTAAACTGGTTGGGAGAGGTACAGTCTTTAACATAATTGGGAAGGTCATTCCACATTCGAGGTCCCTTGATTTGTAAAGCATTTCTAGTTTGATTAAGTCGTACTCTTGGAATATCAAATTGGTATTTGCTTCTGGTGTGGTGCTCATAGGATCTGTTACAACCTTCTAGGAAGCTTTTAAGGTCAGAATTAACACTACAGTTCAGCGTTTTATATATATAAAATATACATGAGAAGATGTGCAGTGACTTAATATCTAACATATTCAGAGATTTGAATAAGTGTAAGTGATGTATGGGGCCAGAGGTAGATATTGTCCTAATAGCAGCTTTGTGTTGAGTAATTAGAGGACGTAAATGATTTTGGGTAGTAGAACCCCAAGCACAAATACCATAGTTGAGATAAGGATAGATGAGAGAGTAATAGAGTGTCACCAGGGCGAGGTACATAATATCTGATCTTAGAAAGAATGCCAACAGTTTGTGAAACTTTTTTTGATATATTTAGAATGTGTCCCTGGAAATTAAGCTTGTGGTCAATGAGAACGCCAAGGAATTTGCCATCTACTTTGTTACAAATTTGGGTATTGTTAATCCTGAGATTTATTTGATTTGAGGATTTATTGGCAAACAAAATATAGAAAGTTTTGTCAATATTGAGGGTGAGTTTGTTGGCAGTTAGCCAGTGATGGACTTTATTTAGCTCAGTATTAACATCAGTAATAAAAATGATGGCAAGTTTCTTGGCCTATTCCTAGACAAGAGACTCAACTTCAGCACCCACATACAACACATAACTAAGAAAGTCTCTAAAACAGTTGGTATACTCTCCAAAATCAGATATTATGTTCCTAACTCCGCTCTCCTCTCACTATATTATGCACTAATCTACCCTATCTTAATTATGGTATCTGTGCATGGGGGTCTACCACTGCAAACCACCTTAAGCCCATCATCACGCAGCAAAAATCTGCTATCAGAATAATAACTAACTCAGCTTTTAGACAACATTCAGCTCCCTTGTTTAAATCTCTAAACTTGCTAAATATTAACTCCCTCCACACATTCTCTTGTGTCAACTACATTTACAAAACCCTGTTTTTAAATGCAAACCATGCTCTGAAACTCTCCCTGGATGGATGTAATAGGACCCATTTTCACCACACCAGAAATAAATATCTCTTTGATATCCCCAGGGTCAAACTTAATCTGTGTAAACACTCTATGCAAATTAAGGGACCTAGTCTATGGAACTCACTCCCTAGTGAATTGAAAAACTGTAAAAGTTTTGCCTTATTTAAAAACAAAACCAAAAAGTACCTGATTTCATCTTCTTAGTTTCCTACACTGAGCTTTAAATTTGCTCTGTACCTAGTGTTACCCAATCTCCTAATTTTTATGTATTTAACCCTACCAACCTTATCATTGTGTTCATTGCTGTCTTCTTTATGTGCTAGCCATATGCTGTTTTGTGCCTACCAATTTTTGTCAACTACCATTCAAGCTGTCATTGCAATCAATCTTAGCTGCCTATGTGCTTTAATCCACTGTACCTACAATTTTCTCTATTTTTTTTTTCTTGCCATGTATCTGTTATCATTTTTTTATAAATCTTGCAAGTATTTACCTACTTAAATTTTCTTAGATTAAGGACCTGCCCGAAACGCTGCGCGTACTAGTGGCTTTACAAGACTGTAATTACCATTTTATGTATCCACACATTCCCAATGTACCTTCTTGTATATGCATAAATAAATAAATAAATAAATAGTATTCACTGTGACATTTAGAACAAGGGGGTCAGGACTGGAGTAGATGAAGGTCGTGTCGTCAGCAAATAGAATTGGTTTGAGATGTTGGGAGGCATTTGGAAGATCATTAATGTAGATGAGAAAGAGGGGAGGGCCAAGTATGCTGCCCTGGAGAACACCAATGTTGATGGGTAGGGTGGGAGAAATTGAATTATATTCACAGAAACATATACTGGAGCCTGTCAGTAAGGTAAGACTTAAGGTACTGCAGGGAGTGACCTCTGACTCAATAATGTTGTAATTTAAGAAGAAGGTTTTGGTGGCTGACAGTGTCAAAAGCCTAGCTTACGCAGGTCCACAAATAACCCAACAGGGAACTTATTTTTATCGCTGCATGTATCAAGTTAATCATACTAGCAATTGCATCGTTAGTGCATTTAGCGGTCTGAAGCCATATTGACATGAGCTAAGTATATTGAGTTTGGCTAGATAAGAGTAAAGCTGCTTGTAGATTAGCTTTTCAAATATTTTTGACAAGTTTGGCTGAATTGATATAGGTCTGAAGTTGTTAACATCGGTGAGATCACCTCATTTGTGAATAGGGGTTACTCTCGCTTTTTTTTTTAATATAGAAGAACATAAGAACATAAGAACAAAGGCAACTGCAGAAGGCCTATTGGCCCATACGAGGCAGCTCCTATTTATAACCACCCAATCCAC
>WNGS01163123.1:7730-25606 GCA_020271785.1 Procambarus virginalis | reverse complement strand
TGAAATTGTCTATAGTAGTTTCAATGTGCAGCCTAAAACTTAACTCCCTTGACTCTAGAGGTGGGTTATTAATGGTTAGTTAAGAGAAATTTTATAACTGCTCGCTTATAATGTCAACTGGGAATCCGAGTTAGGTAACTAGTGGACATCAACCTAGCAGTGCAATCTTTTCTCCAAAAAACTCTTAACCTTATAACACCCACTGTCCTATTCTTACAAAACAAGTCACAACCAAAAGGGCTTAACAATCTTTGGCTTACAAAGGGAATACTTAAATCCATTATAAAAAAAAAATCCTTGAGAAGAAGTATAGGTTATAGGAACCGTCTCCAAAGAATTTTCAAAGAATTACTCGTTATTGCTATCCAAAATAATTAGACGAGCCAAAACTAAATACTACGAAGATAAATTTACCCAAATAAAGAGCAACAACAAAAAAAACTTGGAGCACAATTTCACAAATATTGGGATCAAAGAAGATTTTAATAACAAACCAACACTCCTGTCAAATAACGATGGTCGCAGCTTTCAGCCTCTGATTCTGCTATTGAGTTCAATAGGTTCTTCTCTTCAATTGGGTAATCCCTTGCAAATGATATTCCATCTTCCAGTACTGATGTTAAGGACTATCTACAGGAAACTATCCCAGTCTCTGTACTAAAGCCTACTAATTCCACTGACGTTCAATGAGATAATCCTTTCCCTTAAAACCAAGTCTAGTGCTCTTGAGGAGATACCAACTTTAATTTACAAAAAAGGCCTCCAGAACTTTAGCCCTTGCTATTGCATTGCTCTTCAACAAGTCACTTGAACTCCAAACCTTTCCAGATATTCTAAAAAAAAAGCGAGAGTAACCCCTGTCCACAATGTGGTGATCTCCCTGATGTTAACATCTACAGACCTATATCAATCCTGCTTAACTTGCCAAAAATATGTTGAAAACTAATCTACAAGCAGCTTTACTCTTATCTAGCCAAACACACTATACTTAGCTCTTGTCAAGATGTCTTCAGACCCCAAAAAAAGCACTAACCGATGCACTTATTTGTATGATTAACTTGATTCATGCAGCTCTTGATAAAATGAGTTCCCTGTTGGGTTAGTTGTGGACCTGCGTAAGGCTTTTGACACTGTCAACCACCAAAACCTTCTTCTTAAATTACAATCATTATGGAGTCAGAGGACACTCCCTGCAATACAGTACCTCAAATCTTACCTTACTACAGGCTCCAGTATGTTTCTGGAATAATTCAATTATTTCTGTGGCTTGGAAAAAAATGCACATCAAGTGGGGGGCTTAATTTATTATTAATTATTATGTACATTAATTACATAAATTAATTTTATATAATTAATTACAAAATTAATTATATAAATTAATTACAAAATAATTATTACAAATTTATTACATAAAATTTTAAAAATAATAATCATAGATGACTATTATTGAGCTTATCACTTTGGCGGTTCCGACGGAGCACCCCCAAAGGTAACACAATTCATTGGAAATTGGGACAAGGTCCTCAGCAAACCGCATTTGCGTCTTTCCCCGTAAAGGCCAGGGGATGCAGGGGATCCCGGGAGGCGGGAGGGGGGGTTTTGAGTGTATCGTCCGGGAATGCAGCAGCGAGACGTGGAGTGTCCCTGTACGCGCTTAAATACCCCCCCCCCCCCCCCATGATGCACGCGCAACCATGGTCGGTTAAGCCACCGAGTATGGTATTATTTTTGTCCCCTAACTCCCCCTTGCCACTTCGGGGGGGTATAGGATTTTGATATAGCTTCAGGGCACCAATTCCCCCAGCCATAGGGCATGGCGAGATGGCACACCCTAAGCATACCTAATACCCTAACAACACACAAACTAAAATACACAAAAAAGGCAGATCTCATCACACCCACAAGAGTAGATGATACTAATAATACATAATAAGAACCTGAAAATAACATAAAATTAATGGAAAATTATTTGTATTGGTTTTTTTCTATATGGGACACCGCACACATAGGTAGGGGTGCAGAGTATAACATTAAAAAAAGAACAAACACTGAAGGCCAAAGCAGCAAGCTGCCTAAACGTCAGGGTTGATGGCTTGACATCGGCATACATGGAAAACTAGACACAGTGGAAGCTCCTAACAAGGCCCCGGAACGGGAGGGATATCATGTATGCGCATGGTGTCCCTCCGGCCGCCGCCTTACCCACTCGCGGGCTCCGGCCAGGTCGTCCACCCTCTTGTGAGAAGCAATTGGGAGAAGTGGTACTCCGGATGACAACTCTGCTTAGATAGTTGGCTACCAGCTATCGTGGCTGCGGTTCACCTAAACGAGACTATATTGACCCTTATGCACCCTGTGCACAGTGATCCTGGGACTAAGGTGGTGTGCCCTGGGACGTGATCTTGGACCATATTCTATATATTGAGTATGTCCAGGTCAGGGCCTTCACAGAGCAGATCTCGAGGTCGCTCTTAGTGAGACCCATATCCATTAAACCACGTGCTCTCTCCTTGCACCATCCTCCTCTCCAATTAAGGGTTATTGAACAGGCGGATGCTGTATGCTTCCCGGTATACTCCCGGACCTTCTGCAGGATCTCGGGGGTGCCGTACTTGTCGCACTTGCTCTGATGTGGACGGGAGAATGGGAAGTTATCAGCTGAGACCTGGTTGTCTAATATGAAGGCCTCGTCACCTTTGCAAGCTCTGATGTCAGGCTTGCAGAAGGTCCCTCCATCTTGTATACGGACTTTGCGTTCCACCTCGAAGCCTCTTTGCCGCAGGCGGCGGGCTACGAACCGGGTGATGTCGTAATGACGTTTCACCCGAGCCCCGTGCGTCTTGTGGCATGCCTGGGAGATGTGGCCCAGGGTTCGTGGTTTGGTTTCCGACAGGCATCGCAGAGACCAGAAGCCTCAGGTCTACTACCCTGGCTGCTCTAGACGGCGTGGCCACAGCGTTTGCCCAGATCTGGATGGCGTGAGCAAAATCTCCTCCGCTTAGCAGATGGGTACCGGATGTGACCCACTTGTGGCAGGAGGGTACCTCACAAGAGAACGCGAGGCCGGCCCCATCAACCATGCTGTACAGTTTTGCTTTCCACCTCCTGGAGCACTCGGTCGTTCTGTTGGACCGGGTTCCGGAGGCCGTGGTCGGGTCTACCCATCGCCGCATTCGCGCTTGGAACGCGAGTAGGAGAGCTGCTGCCACTACCACTGGATCCTCCAACTCTACTAGCGCCCCGAGCCGCTTGTTCTTTTGCAGCCGGATCGATGTGGCAAAGTCGGGTATTCCTAGTCCACCGTCTTTCACGTCCGCGTGGATAAAGGCATTGGGAGTGTCATGAGGCAGCCGCAGCCAGCCACGAGTGGGCGTGCCGCAGCCGCCGGTCAAGCCTCGCCAACTCCGTTTTAGCCACACATCCGAGGACAAGGCGGTGGTTCATCTGGGGATTAGGTGGTGCTTTAGTAGGTATAACCTCTGTTGGGGTTTGAGTGGTGCCTTCGTGATGTTGGTCAGGCCGTCCTCAAACAGGGAACCGTAGGATAAGCGTCTGCCCCCGGCCCCGATAAGAATCCCTAAGTACTTATACTCGTCCGCCACGCTCTATAGTACCGATTGCATCGTCCCCGACGTAGTATGCCTTCCTATAGTGGGGACATGCCACGTCTTGCGGTGTGCATCGATCGCTATGCTTAGCGTACGGCATTTTGCAGCATTTACTTTAAGACCAGAGCCACGCAGTGTGTGGCAAATACTCGTTATGAGTGTCTGTAGTCCGGCAGCCGTCTCCGCTGCCACAACCAGATCGTCCGCGAACGCCAGTGCTGATATCTTTTCTCCCCCCAGTCCGACCCCTAGCCCAGATCCTTAGCCCTGGTAATTGCCTCATCAATTATCAGGTTGAAGAGAAATGGAGATAGGGGGTGTGACGGTGTTCCCCCCTTCTAATTCTCCACGCCTGCTGTAAGAGTCATGTCCACTATTCCCGAGCGTTCTCTACGTTGCAGGCTTCAATTGAACATGTGGGGGAGAGTAGTATTCTCGATGAGCCGAGAAATTCGTGAAAGAAGAACATTTTGGCCTGTGGGATAGGCCCTTTAGGGAGCCAAAATGGCGCTGGCGAGTCTGTTCTCCCGCCAAAACTGTGTGACGTCAGTGTCGCCAGATTGGTCACCGTCAGCGACGTGGCGCTGGGAGCCAATGAAAACCTACTTTGGAAAATATGACGTCACATAGGCAAGGGGGTCCAGCCGTGGCGGCGCCTTCGCGCTATCAGTCCACACGACGGGTCCGAGAGGCAGGACGTGCGACCGGTCATCCTGTCTGAGTGACGGATTACCGAGCTCCGGTGGATAAAAGCATCTCCTGTTGTTAGCGCGCACTCTGTGAGGACTTCCTGCAACCCAGATGTGGCTCAGATAAGGAATTGACAGAATATTGAGCAACAAGTGCTCTGGAACAGGTGCGTTACAAGAAGTGGGCCGGCATTGACGTGTGCAACGTCCTTGACAGTTCACCAGAATAGGAGACAGTTTAGTAGCTGGGCCATTCCGCCGTGAGTGAACCGGGTTGACCGCCTTTTCAACCAGGTTGAACGTGTGATCGACGATCCTGTCAAGTTTGACAGTAACCCCACCTTCGTGGAACCCTACGAGTCAACAGTTGGATGCAAGCACGTCGAGAAGTCTTCCCAAATACCTAGTAACATATCTAGACGACGAGGGAATTGACAGTGAAGTGAGCTTCAAGTGCTCTGAAGTCGGGTGCTGTGCGTGTGGAGCTTAAGCAGTATCATCTGGGACGGCTGATAACTTCACAGTGACATCGTAGTGGTGAGAGGCAGTTCCTCTGGGAGTACAGTGACAAGGGACTATTTGGGAAAACGTGCGACGACCGCCGAGACGTAGGCTGGCTGCCGTAGTTGGGAGGAAAGTTGACGGCCAGGAGACCGACTCAACCGGCGATGTACTGTAGGAGGAAGCACGGACCTGCAGTGTACAGAAAGTGGCGAGACGCGAAAATCCTAAGGCGTTGGCTTGTGTTTCTGGAGGGTGTACGAGGCGAGAGCCTGGACCAGGAGCTACAACCCAACTGTCATCCTAGGATAGGTAAAGTAGGTGTTTACAGTTATCCTCCCATTTCCCCTTTAGTTAGCTATAGATACTTGTCAGAATATTTTATATGTCGTGAGCAAGTCTCACCTGAGTCTAAGTCACAGAGAGCACAGTGTGTGGTGAGGCTACCCAGAGCGCTCACAGTATTAGTTTACATATATATCTATGTGTGGGTGTGTGCAAGCACCAAGATTCATTAAGGAATTTACTGTGACTAATTCATTTTTGTGATTATTATTATTATATATTGGTAGTAAACAGATATTGGTGTAGGCTATGAGCCCAGAATTTATAAATGCCGTGTGTTGATCTCCATGATTTATTGATATAAATGCCTGTGTATTGATCTTCCATGATTTATATATATATATATATATTATATATATTAGATATTATATATATATATATATATATATATATATATATATATATATATATATAATATGCCTGTAATTTGATTACTGATTTTATCTATGTACATGCCTGTGTACTGAATAATATCATATACGTGAAGTGATTGCCAGTGATATATCTTTGAGAGAAAGTATAGATGTAAAGATAAGTTCAGTGATCAAGCGAGTGCATTCACAGTAAATATTATTAAGAATAGAGTAATCTTTTGGTACGGTGAAAAGTCACTGTGAGTGCATTGTGAATAAGATATTGATCGTGAGGCCAGTGAAATCATAAGTATGCCATGTGAATGTTAAATACAGTGTTTTGCGAAAAGTTAAATAAACGGGGATCGTGACAGAATTAGAAAACAAGTACTAGTCTTTTCTCACGGGTGCTAGGGCCCGGAGTCAGCTGACTTTGACAGGTGACGTGAGGGGTTGCCGTGTGTTACCATTTGGTGCGTTCTGGATTATGCCCATTGAGCTTGTGCCCGTGTAAGGAAGTAAGACAGAGTGACTTGCCTGAGACCATACTATTTGAAATTTCTCTTACCACAATTACCACAATTACGTCTCACCACTGCAGTGTTACTGGACACCTAAAAACACCAGTTGGCGACCTTGAAGGCTGTGTGAGAGTTCTGTGTCGGGGCGGGCCACAGATTGAGGGAATAATCTGTGTCTCCACTCATTTTACAACTTAAGGCCGGTTGTGGAATCGACTGGGGGTACTCTCCGGGGCGTGCAGTGGAGCCTAGAGGATCGAGGGAAGACCCGTAGAACGACGGTGAGTAAGGGTTATTGTCGGAGCAACCACCTCGAGAGGAGATCCAGTCTACCGTTGCTTTAACCCTTCACTAACAAGAACCGTGAAACCCCGACAGGGGTCACCCTGTTTCACCCCCCTAGTGATCAGGATGTCCTTCGACTTCTCCCCTTGACTGGTTATCACGGTTGAGGACCGATCATAGCCCGACATATGTCGGCTAGTCCGACATATGTCGGGCTAGTCCGACCATATGTCGGACCGATCATAGTCCGACATATGTCGATATGTCCTTAAATGCTTTGGGATGCCTTTGCGCTTCATGGCCCGATGGATTTCCTTCCCAGAAATTCCGCCGTTTGCCTTGCATACAGCGTCTATTTCTCCCACCCTACCCATCAACATTGGTGTTCCTCAGGGCAGCATACTCGGCCCTCTCCTCCTTCTCATCTACATTAATGACTTTCCAAATATACAAGATGCCTTGCAACACCTCAAACCAATTCTATTTGCTGACGGCACAACCTTCATTTACTCCAGTCCTGACCCCCTTGCTCTAAATGCCACAGTAAATACTGAGCTAAAAAAAGTCCATCTTTGGCTAACTGCCAACAAACCCACCCTTAACATTGACAACACTTTCTATATTCTGTTTGGCAATAAATCTTCTAATCAAATAAATCTCAGAATAAACAATACCCAAATTTGTAACAAATTAGGTGGCAAATTCCTTGGCGTTCTCATTGACCCACAAGCTGAATTTCCAGGGACACGTTCTAAATATATCAAAAAAAGTTTCTAAAACTGTTGGCATTCTTTCTAAGATCAAATATTATGTACCCCGCCCTGCCTTGGTGACTCTCTATTACTACCTCATCAATCCATATCTCAACTATGGTATTTGTGCTTGGGGTTCTACTACCCAAAATCATTTACGTCCTCTAATTACTCAACACAAAGCTGCTATTAGGACAATATACAACTCTGGCCCCAGACATCACTCGGTACCCCTACTCAAATCTCTGAATATGTTAGAAATTAAGTCACTGCACATTCTCTCATGTGTATTATACATATTTAAAATGCTGAACTGTAATGCCAATCCTGACCTCAAAAGCTTCCTTGAAGGTTGTAACAGAACCCATGAGCACCACACCAGAAACAAATACAGTTTTGATATTCCAAGAGTAAGACTTAATCAAACTAGAAATGCTCTACAAATCAAGGGACCCAGAATGTGGAATGACCTTCCCAATCATGTTAAAGACTGTACCTCTCTCAACCAGTTTAAGATTAAAACGAAGCACTACCTAATAGATTCCCTGTAACCTACCTTACCCCTCTATTGTCAACCCATGTCTGTTTTTTTAAACAACGCTGTTTGTCGACCTAATTGTATTTGTGCTGCTTTTTCAGCCATGTTCCCCTTTTTTATTTTCATTTTTATTTGTTCTCAACACATTTTATACTTTAATCTCAATTAGTATTAAGTTTTAGTCATTAATGTTTTTCCTGCCCGAAACGCTTTGCGTAAATGGCCCCTGCATAATTTAAATTAAGCGGGGGAATTCTGGGAGCGAGAATAAACATATACGCAGCGCTCAGGAGAGCTGCGCGCGCAGTGGGGGGGCGCACTTTTAAGCAAACGCACGAGCAGTTTCTCCCTCTTTCCACTAGGCTCCGCTACGCTTCACACGAAACACTTCTGCTACGCTCCACACGAAAAGAAGCCAACAGAGCACAATATGGACCCAACAACAGCAGCTGCGGCCCCCGCTCTATTGGACCTGCCCCTTGGAGGCCCTTCTACTTCCCAGAGCGCCCCCACTGGGGCGTCGGGCATGCTACAGGAACTCAGGTATGGCCCCTAGGTATGGCCCAGCACGCGGTGCGCACGAGGAGAGTGGCCACCTCCTAGGCTAGGATTGCCCGTTAGCCGTGTGCCCAGCGGCATGCCCCGGGCTCGTTCCGTGCCTTGCTGCTTTACTGGGCCCCTGTGCCCTTGTGGTCCTTAACCCCCCCCCCGGTCCCCTCCCCGGTCCCCCCCCCCGCCTCCCCGACCACGTGCCCCAGCCGTGTTCCAGCTCCTACGGGCCCTGCTTGGGGGCCCAGTGCTGACGCCACAGCTGGCTGCGCCCTGCCTGGGCTGGAGGATACGGGGGGGCGGGCGGGCCCCCCGTGGCCCCCTACAGATGCCTAGGCGGCCGCCTACAGCAGGGGACGAGGGGGGGGGGGCCCCTGCTGGGCTCTCCGGCTTAGGAGTGGAAGCATGGCGCTCCTCCAGCTGCCTACACTGGCGGGCCAGCTGCTGCTGTTCCAGCTTTGGGGGCAAGCTGACGATCCAGCAGCAGCCACCTAGGACGGTCGTATACAGCAGGGGACGATGGGAGGCTCTCAGGCCGGGCTCTGCAGCTAGGAGTGGTAGCTTGGCGCTCCTCCCCCCCGCCTCCATCACTGGTGCTTCACTTCGTCACCACCCTGTCCTTAGGGGTGCAGTCGGCCTCCGCTCTGCGCCGGAGGAGAGGACGTTCGTTTGTGCCTTCCCTACGCCCGCTTCTGAAGGAAGTATCGTGTTTTCGTTGCCTGGGGTCCGCTCTCGCTCCCTCTTCGGTGTTGGTGCTTTACCTTTCCTCTTATTTTGTTACGGTCTGCCCTCAGTTTTCACTTATTGCTACGTTCATTGCTGCGTTATTTGTTTACTTTTTGTGTCCGCTTTTGCATTAATTTTTTATTTTTTTCCCTTATGCCCTCTTTCGGCTCCTGCCCCATTTTTTTTTTTGTTTCTCCTGCTTTGCACGCTGTCTCTGCTTCTCATTTCCATTTTGGGTACTTTTGTCTGGGCTTATAATTAGTTTATTTACTTTGTTTAATTTTAGTACTTTACTTTGTTAATGTTTAATTTGTTTGAGTTATTTAATTATGTTTTCTTTAAAGTTTTAGTTTACCGAGTTTATTTCCTTTATAATTTTACGCATTATTTTTATTCTCTTATTTCTCGTTCCGTGTTACGCCACTTTCGCTTTCTCCGCCTATTTTAGTTTGTCAAGTTTACTTTGTCCTCTGCCTGTTTCTGTTACTCTTCATTTATTTACTTGATTTTCTGCCTTTATTTCTGCTCGTCCGCTCCCGCTTTGCTTTTACTTATTCACTCCGTTTTGTACGTTTATTATACTCCTCCTTCTTTCGCCCTTATCCTTATTTTATTAGTTTTCTTACTTACAGGTTATTTTATTCTAAGGTTTCTTTCGCTCTCTAATTAATTTTGTTTATTTGTTTCGCCTATTTTAAGTTATATCTAGTTAAGGTTTAGTTAAGTTTATTTAGTTTCCCGCATTTAAGTTATTTATTTTATGTCACTGGTTATTTATAATTATTTCCGCTTCTGTTTATTATTCTACTGTACTTCTCTTTCGCCCTTATCTTTTATTTTATTTAGTTTTCTTACGTACAGGTTATTTTTATTCTAAGGTTTCTTTCGCTCTCTATTTAATGCTGTTATTTATGTTTTGCCTAATTTAAGTTCTCTAGTTAAGGTCTAGTTAACTTTATTTAGTTTCCCGCACTTAAGTTATTTTATGTGTCACATTGTGTATTTCCTGTCCGCTTCTGTGTCAACGCCTCCTTGCCGGTTTCCCCGGCTAGTCAGTAACTTTGTTTTAGTTACTATATTCATTTTAGTTCCTTTTGTCTAACTTGATGTTTATTTGGAAGTTTAAACTATTTAAGGGTCATTTATAAATTTATCTAGTTCCCGTGTTTATTTTCTGTAATTTATGTGCACATTATTTATTTTATTTACTTATTTTCCCGGTTCTGTGTTTGCTTACTATGTTCCTTTTCCTTTATTTAATTTACTTTTGCCTTTATTTCTGCTAGCCCACTACCCTCTTCTGCGTTTATTTATTTATCATTCCGTTTTACTCTATTTACTTCTTATGCCCTTACCTGTTTGCTGTTAGTTTCTTATGTTCGGGCTTTTAATTTTAGTTCTTTCTACATTTATTTAGTTCTTTACTTAATTAATGTATTTTGTCTTGTTTGCAGTTTTAACTACTTAAGGTTTATTTATAAATTTATTTTAGTTTCCAGAGTTATTTACTTTATTTATTTACTTTATTTTATTTACTTATTTCTGGTCCTGTGCTACCTACTTTTTGCTCCAGGCTACTCTTATCTCGTTAAGTTTCTTATGTCCTTCCCCCGTTTTACTGTTACACTTCGTTCCCTTTTTACTTTATTTAATTTCCTTTCGCTTATACTTCCGCTCGGGACGCATTTATGCGTTTACTTTTCCCTCCGTTCTTACGTTTATTCTACTTACTTCTTATGCCCTTGCCATTTTAATTTTAGTTTGTCCTGGTTTTTCTTCTCAGTTTTACTTCTTTAAATGTTAGTTCATTATTCATTGTCGGCTCACTTAGTTTATTTTATAGTTTTCCTTAACTAATTAAGGTTTATTTATACTTTCATTGTAGTTCCCCGAGTTTACTTAATTTATTTATTTTACATTGTTTTTTTTTTTTTTTTTTTTTTTTTTTTTTTTTTTTTTTTTTTTTTTTCGCTTCAAAGTTACTTATTTGCATGCCTAAGCCTAGTTTCACTTACTATCTTGCTATGGCCGCCCGCTCATTTTGCCACTATCCGCAGTACGGAGACGCTGGCCCCCACCCACCCGAGGTGAAGAAGAGGACAAGGACGGCGTCAACACGAGGTCGGCGTCGAAGGGCTGCTAGGAAGCAACCGCCCAGGACAAGGACGAAACCCGCCCGCTTCGCCTCCTCCTCAGAGGCCTCTTCGGGAGGCTCTGACTCGGACGGCGACCATATACCCGATGCCCATCCAAACGGAATTGCTGCGGGGGGCGTGGCTGACCACCCCTCCCAACTTTCGGACGCCGACTGGGCAATGCTGAAGACGCTCATTGCTCAGGCCCGGGGCCCCCCTCCGAATCGAGACGGCAGCAGACTACGAACCCCGGCGGGGCGGACAACACGGACGCCCTCTCGGACCGGCCTCCACGCACCGCTTCCCCCCCTGCGCGCCGACCACGGTCAAGAGCAAGGAGCCGCACGTCAAGGCGGCGACACAGCTCTTCCAGCACGTCCTCCAACGGTGAGTACCGCCGAGAGAGCTTGTTCCCCACCACCCCTAGTCCTTGGGGACACAGCCCTGGGGGACGCGAGGCAACACCGTCACCATGCTAGGCGAGCACGTCCCACTGGCCCTAAGAGAGAAAGTCTGGGCAAACAAGTACATCGACTTGCGCGAGCTGCTGGCTTACGAACGCGATGCCAGGCCTTCGGAGACACGCCATGCCACTCTCTCGGAGACCCAGTTATCCACGAAGAACTTGCCGCCTCTGACGCCGGAGCAGTGGGGGCACGGTTTCGACATCTTCGCTTCAATCTACCTGGAGCGACATCCCGCCGAGGGCCGGGCGCTTTTTACTTACGTCCGCTACGTGAAGTCCATGAAGCGCAACCTCCGCGGCGACTGGATGTGGTATGACGAGGCATTCAGGTGGGACAAGGAGAGGTCGGGCTGCCCCTGGACCGCGCTAAGGCTCGACCTGGAGATTCGGTCGGTACAACGTGCAGCGCAGGAGCGAATACAGGTGGCGCCACGCGCCGCCGCCTACCCAGCAGAACGTTCACTCTCTAATGCCCGGCCTACGGACTACCGCCGGGATACTGCTACGCCTTCCACGCAACCGGAGCGGGCTGCTCCGTCCCCTCATGCACTTTCAAGCACTACTGCCCGCGTTGCCACAAGCGACATCCTGCCTACTGCCCGTGCCCCCAGGCCAAGCCTCGAGTCGCCGCCGCCAAGGAGAATCGGCCCCATCGCCCCGCTCAGGACAGGAGCAGGAAAAGACACACGTCACAACGCCAGTGGACGCAGACGCACTTGATGCGTTCCTAGTGGGTTATCCCCTCCGGGACTATGTCGTCGGAGGCTTCCGGGGGGGTTTCCTATTAGGTTACGAAGGGGTAAGGACACCACTCTCCTCTCGTAACCCCCCAGCAACTACAGCCCTGCCACATATAGTGGGGCCTATGCTCGAGAAGGAACTGAGCCTGGGGCGCATAGCGGGCCCCTTCGAGGTCCCCCCATTTGAGAACTTCAAGTGTTCTCCTATAGCCCTGAGAGAGAAGTCTACGCCGGGAAAATACAGGCTCCTGCACAACCTCAGCTACCCCTATACCTCCGAGAGCGTGAACGCCAACATCCCCCGGGAAAAGACAACTGTGTCCTACCAGTCCATCAACGACGCGGTCGCCTTGGTGGTCAGACGCTCGCCGGGGGCGCATCTGGCAAAATGCGACATAGCAGAGGCGTTCAGGATCGTCCCGGTCAACCCCAGCGACTACCACCTACTCGGCTTCGCCTACGGAGGGCGGTACTACCATGAAAAAATGCTCAGCATGGGGCGGCACCTTCCTGCAGGATCTTCGAGACGTTCTCCGACGCCCTGCAATGGATCCTTGCGGAGAAGTTCGGCGTGCGGGATGTTGTAAAGGTGCTAGACGACTTCCTCTTCGTGAGTTCTAACTACGAGGAGTGCTTGCGGAGCCTGCGGGTGTTCATTGCCCTCTGTGAGCGCCTAGGCGTACCCCTGGCTCCCCACAAGACTGTAGGCCCCCACCACTGCCTCACATTCCTTGGACTTGAAATCGACGCACGACGTATGGAGACAAGGCTGCCGGACGACAAGAGGACGAAGTACACGACCGCAGTGGAAGACGCGCTGCGGGCCGAGAGCCTTCCCCTGCGGGACCTGCAAGGGATTATCGGCAAACTGCAATTCGCCACGGCAGTCATACCAGGGGGACGGGCTTTCCTCCGACGTCTTCACCCGCTCACCCGTGGTGTACAACGTCCCTCACGCCCCTGCCAGCTGGACGAGGAGGCGAAGCTCGACTTGCGTGCCTGGCACACGTTCCTCGGCGCGTTCAACGGAGTTACGGTTTTTCCACCAGACGGTGGATGGGGGAACGCCATGGCCCTCACGATGTGCGCGGATGCCTCATCCATGGGTTATGGACTCACACTCGGAGCGGCCTGGCTCAGGGGTACCTGGCCTATGGACTGGAGCCGGCTGAACATCGCGCTCCTCGAACTTTACCCTTTCTACATGGGGATCCATCTTTGCACCAGTGTTAGCAAACAAGAGGCTTGTGTGTAGGTCCGACAACGCCGCTGTGGTAAATGTGCTACAATCCCTGTCTGCCAGGTGCCCCCTCCTCATGCAACTGGTCCGGCCACTGGCAATCCTCCTCCTCACACATAATATTACGCTTCTTCCTTCACACCTCCCGGGCAAGTTAAACGGGGTTTGTGACGCTCTCTCCCGGTTGCAGGTACTGCCGCCATCGTTCCTGCGAGACGCAGGACTCGCCGAGAAGCCAACCGCAATCCCGCAGCACCTCCTGCCCTGCAACTTCACCCTGAAACTGTAAGGACGCTGTTCGACTCCCTACAGCCTGCGACACGACGAACGTATCAACATAAGTGGGCGGAGTACGTGGAGTATGTATCGAACGGCAGGAGACGAGGTTGCCCCTTCGAGGCTACGTCCGCGACACTGGCGAACTTCCTGCAGTCGCTGCTGTCTCGAGGTTTGGCATACCGCTCTCTTAGTGCTTACCTTGCGGCTATCGCCTTCATGTTCAAGCTGCATGGTAGGGAGGACCCCACACGTCAGTTCCTAGTCACACAACTACTTAAGGGAGCACGCAACAAGGCCCAACGGGCCCCCGCACGACGATTGCCCGTGACCAGGCGACTACTCCAGCGACTACTGGGGGCCCTGCGAGGTGTCTGCCGCTCGACGTACGAGAAGACCTGCTACCGAGCGCTCTTCTCCCTCGCCTTCTATGCTTGCCTCCGGCCAGGGGAGGCGACCTATTCGGGGAAGGGACAACACACACTACGCTTGGACCAGCTAACCTTATCGCGGACGGGGATAGTCATCGCGTTTGCCTCCTACAAGCACAGCGCAGGGCGTACCCCCAAGTTAACTCTGAGTGCAGTCCCCTACAGTAAGTACTGCCCGGTCCGTGCTATGACGAACTTCTTAAAACGACGGGGCTTGGAACCAGGACCTATCTTCCTGGGCGAATCGGGCTCCCCCGTCACCAGACAGGATTTCACATGGGTGCTACGTGCCGCCGTTCGAGCCCTAGGACTGCCTCCAAACGATTATGCACCACACTCCTTCCGAATCGGCAGGGCCACGCAGATGTCCATGGATGGCCTGGCACCGGCAGCAATCAGAGCAGTCGGCAGGTGGAAAAGCGATGCGTTCCACTCCTATGTCAGGCAAGACGTCATTCCATTACCTAGATAGGTTCTTCTGCGGCCAGCGGGCACCTCGCCCTTCAGGGGGTGGGGGACCGGCTTCGCTGGCCTGCGGAGTGGGGGTGCTGCGCCGGATCCCCAAGTCTAGGGCTGCCCGCAGCTACTTACCATATGTCAAGTGCTCACTACTGGTGCAAGTTGGGGGTTGCAGACTTTACATGTACTAGGCACTAGCATGTCATTACCCCTGGAAAATCTTAATAATTTTCATGCCCTCTGCGTATGCACAATATATTTTATCCATACTGTACTGGCTGTGCCAATCATTTATCTCTGGCATTGTTTAATTATAGCATTACGCTATTTTACCATGGAAATCTTCATTATTCTTCCTATGCCCTCTGCGTATGCAGAATATATTTTATCATACTGTACTGGCTGTGCCACTCATTATCTCTGGTATTGTTTTAATTATAGCACTACGCTGTTTGCGAGTACTGCAACATTGCTTCGGTTAGCCGACTCTAGGCACGATTAACGTCCTATGACTTATTCCCTTAGTTGCATCTTTGCAGTACTGGCATGCTACTCAGTCATGTTACGATTTCTTTTATTGTGGTACAGCAGTCGCTCTGTAAATATTAATTAATAATTAAGGTCCCCCCGCTCCTGTGTGTTTTTCTCTCCGCCCAGAAATGGCCCCTGCATAATTTAAATTAAGCGGGGGAATTCTGGGAGCGAGAATAAACATATACGCAGCGCTCAGGAGAGCTGCGCGCGCCGTGGGGGGGGCGCACATTTAAGCAAACGCACGAGCAGTTTTCCCCTCTTTCCACTAGGCTCCGCTACGCTTCACACGAAACACCCGCCCTCCTCCCTTGACTGCAGAACTTCTTATGCTCTCCGAGCCCCACATGTTTCCCTACGCTTCTCTTTAATTTAGTAATTTGGGGGGGTGCTGCGCCGGATCCCCAAGTCTAGGGCTGCCCGCAGCTACTTACCATATGTCAAGTGCTCACTACTGGTGCAAGTTGGGGGTTGCAGACTTTACATGTACTAGGCACTAGCATGTCATTACCCCTGGAAAATCTTAAATAATTTTCATGCCCTCTGCGTATGCACAATATATTTTATCCATACTGTACTGGCTGTGCCAATCATTTATCTCTGGCATTGTTTAATTATAGCATTACGCTATTTTACCATGAAATCTTCATTATTCTTCCTATGCCCTCTGCGTATGCAGAATATATTTATCATACTGTACTGGCTGTGCCACTCATTATCTCTGGTATTGTTTAATTATAGCACTACGCTGTTTGCGAGTACTGCAACATTGCTTCGGTTAGCCGACTCTAGGCACGATTAACGTCCTATGACTTATTCCCTTAGTTGCATCTTTGCAGTACTGGCATGCTACTCAGTCATGTTACGATTTCTTTTATTGTGGTACAGCAGTCGCTCTGTAAATATTAATTATAAATTAAGGTCCCCCCGCTCCTGTGTGTTTTTTCTCTCCGCCCAGAATAGTGGTTTAGGCAATTGTATGTACTACTCTGACTATAAATCTATCAATTTTTGTAAAATCTCTTGTATGTATGTACCTTCCTGAATAAATATTTATTATTTATTTATGTTATTATATAAGATGTAGTAGGTTTTCTTTTCTATGTTAAGTGTAGTTTGTTGGTTGACTTCCATAAGTGGACTTTTTTTTAGTTCATTATTAACAACATTATTTAGTGTATGTGGGTTGGGGTTAGAGTAGATGAGGTAGTATCATCAGCAAAAACAAAATAGGTTTCAGAATGTTAGAGACATTAGGCAGATCATTGATGTATATAAAAATACATTCATACAAGAACGAATGTATATAAGAAATACAGTCATACAAGAACAAATGTATATAAGAAATACAATCATACAAACGAACGTCAACAACACCTGTACCCGGCCCTGCCCTCCCTCCTCTTTTATCACTCTGACTGATCTTGAGCTCTCGCCTACCAACAAATGATGTAGCATCACCCGAAGGCAGCTAAGTACACAGTGACCCAAATGTGATTGATAAAACCAACAAGACCAACCAGTATTCTCTCATTTCGACCTCACTAGTGTTGCTCCCTGGAGGAAGCTGTACCGCACGTTCACTGCTGCCTCATCAGTCTACCTATTGTTCCTGCCTACATTTATCCTGCTACCATGCATAACAAGACCGGTAAGGCCCTTAGAAAGGTAGCACACCAAACAGGAATAACCCTACTAGCCAGGCTAGCAACATGATTAGTTCAGCTATCTCCCCCTCGGTGGCCGCCGTGGGGGGTACCGACTCTCCCCTCGTCAACAATAACAAACAATCTCAGCTGGGCGGAGCGCCGTCTCCGACTCGGGCCATGCAACTGTTGTGTAACCATATGGACCAACTTAAACGAGCAGCTGCCCCTTGTTCTGACTTCAAGCGCCTTAATTTGCTGATAACCCTCGGCTCAAGTTATAACCCAAGTTCATGAAGACCAAATGTCAGTAATCAACGAGCAATCGGCCTTAGTTAGGAAAACATCAACAGGTAAAATGTTTACAATTACTAATGAGGATAACCTTAACACCTTCCTCAACCAATGTGGTCTGTCTAACTTTATTAGCGCTCCCAATGAGTCAACATAATTAATCCCCTTGTCACGTAGTGCGGGCTAGGTTCCTAATTTCTTTTTGTTTCACTTTTTTAATTAATTTTAATTTACCTTCTACTAGTCATTTTCTGGGCACAATTAACCGAGTGCTTAATTATATCTTCATGCCTCTTAAGTATACGGTCATAACTTACTACTTTTAGTAAATATCCTTAGCTTAAATTAACCTATGTTTATTACTCAACTTTTCACTCATTTCATTTATTATAAGGTTGCCTAGCCTCGCCATCCTCTCTTACTCCATTGTACCACTGGCTTTGCCTGTGTCTCATTTATGGAAATTATTTATTACAGCTAGTGTACCTGAGAGTACCTGTAAGCTACCTCATTTTTTGTTCTTTTTTGTTCATTTGTGTTTGTGTGTTGTATAGACTTGTTTTATATATATTTCCCCTTTTATGTCTTAATTCTTTTTTGTAATTTGCCATTCCTGCCTTGTATTCCTGCACCATCCTATATTATGCAGGCAATTTAGACCCTGAACTAAACCTCTTATCCACTATCTATGACATCATCACTTTAATGATCTGATGCAGATATTTTACAGCAAATGATGTAAACAATGTATTATCACATAATCACAATATCTCTGTAATCAACTTAAATGT
>WNGS01163122.1:8519-26621 GCA_020271785.1 Procambarus virginalis | reverse complement strand
GTTTATAGTTCTTATTATTGTTATTATTGTTATGGTTCTTATTATAGTTCGTGTTGGTGCCTCTCCGTGTGTGTTTACGTTGCTGGTAGCCTTGTTCTGTTTTTTACTGTTTAAGTGTCACTTTTGTGTTGTATTCCGATGTGTCTTCATTATTTTGAATTTTGTTTTTGTACTTTTTGTTGACATTGTTTTTGTAAATTTTGTTGTTTTATGGTCGGCCCTTCCGGACGGCGTTTTTTTTTCTTGTGTTTATGTACTTATGTTCTTTATGTTTTTTGCACATGTATGCTTTCTTTGTTCTGTCTATGGTTTTTGGCTGTTTTATTGTATTTATTAGCATGCTTGCATGTAAACATCAAAATAAAAAAAAAAACTTACTTCAGGGATAATCATCGATAGCACAACAGACAATTACCCCACATTTCTCCTAACCAACATTAACAAACCACCTCTAGAGGCAAGGCAGATAAGCTTTAGGCTGCACAATGAAACTGCTATAGGCAATTTTATAGCTGCTGCTGGAAATCTGAATTAGGGAGCATAGGGGACATCAACCTAGCAGTGCAATCATTTCTGCAAAAAACGCTCAGCCTTTATAACACCCACTGTCCTATGCTAAAGAAACAAGTCACAACTAAAAGGCTAAACAATCTTTGTCTTACAAAGGGGATACTTAAATCCATTAATAAAAAACGTGACCTTGAGAAGAAGTATAGGTTAGGAATCGTCTCCAAGAATTCTCAAAGAATTACTCATCATTGCTATCTAAAATAATTAGGAGAGCCAAAATTAAATACTATGAAGACAAATTTACCGACACAAAGGGCAATATTAAGAAAACACACAGCACAGTTTCTCAAATATTGGGATCAAAGAAGATTATAAATAATAAACGAATACTCCAATCAAATAATGATGGTCTGCTTTCAGCCTCTGACACAGCTCTTGAGTTCAATAGGTTCTTCTCTTCCATTGGGTCATCCCTTGCAAATGATATTCCATTGTCCAATACTAATATTCAGGACTATCTTACAGGAAACTATCCACAGTCTCTGTACCTAATGCCTACTAATTCCACTGATGTTACTGACATAATTTTTTCCCTTAAAACCAAGTCTAGTGTCCTTGAGGAGATACCAACTCTTATTTACAAAAAAGCCTCCAGATTTTTAGCTCCTGCCATTGCATTTCTCTTCAACAAGTCACTTGAACTCCAAACCTTTCCAGATATTCTACAAAAAAGCGAGAGTAACCCCTGTCCACAAATGTAGTGATCCCACTTATGTTAACAACTTCAGACCTATATCAATTCTGCCAAACTTATCAAAAATATTTGAAAAACTAATCTATAAGCAGCTTAACTCTTATCTAACCAAACTCAATATACTTAGCTCTTGTCAATATGGCTTCAGACCCCAAAAAAGCACTAACGATGCAATTATTAGTATGATTATCTTGATACATACAGCTCTTGATAAAAATCAGTTCCCTGTTGGGTTATTTGTAGACCTGCGTAAAGCTTTTGACACTGTTAACCACCAAAACCTTCTTCTTAAATTACACCATTATGTAGTCAGAGGTCACTCCCTGCAGTACATTAAGTCTTACCTTACTGACAGGCTCCAGTATGTTTCTGTGAATAATTCAATTTCTTCCACCCTACCCATCAACATTGGTGTTCCCCAGGGCAGCATACTTGGCCCTCTCCTCTTTCTCATCTACATTAATGACCTTCCAAATGCCTCCCAACATCTCAAACCAATTCTGTTTGCTGATGATACGACCTTCATTTACTCCAGTCCTGACCCCCTTGCTCTAAATGTCACTGTGAATATTGAGCTAAATAAAGTCCATCACTGGCTAACTGCCAACAAACACACCCTCAATATTGACAAAACTTTCTATATTTTGTTTGGCAATAAATCCTCAAATCAAATAAATCTCAGGATTAACAATACCCAAATTTGTAAAAAAGTAGATGGCAAATTCCTTGGCATTCTCATTGACCGCAAGCTCAGTTGAAGAGTTATGGTGAACAAAACATGTTGATATATATATATATATATATATATATATATATATATATATATATATATATATATATATATATATATATATATATATATATATATATATATATATATATATATATATATATATATATATATGTCGTACCTAGTAGCCAGATCGCAGTTCTTGGCCTACTATGCAAGGCCCGATTTGCCTAATAAGCCAAGTTTTCCAGAATTTAAATATTTTTCTCATTTTTTCTTATGAAATGATAAAGCTATTCATTTCATTATGTATGAGCTATTTTTTTAAAATTTGAGTTAAAACTAACGTAGATATATGACCGAACCTAACCTACCCTACCTAACCCAACCTAACCTATCTTAACCCTCAAACCGCTAGGGGCCCAAATGGAATTCACACCCACAGGCGCAACAAAATAAAAAATCCAAAAAATTCTTTTGTCTTATAGAAGTGTTCATTTTTGTTCCCTGATCACGGAAAAAATAACAAAAAAATCGTAGGTGGCATATATTTTAGTTGCAATAGGGTAGGGAAGTGTGGCAAAAAAGGGGCATTGGCAGAGACTTCGCCAGACGAGGTCTACTCCGCCCGAGCTGTCAGACGGCAGTTGCCACAAATATATTATTACCTAATTATTTCAATGTCTTTGATTGATTTTTTCTTATTTTTTTGCAGTAATATTATTCCATACAGTGAATTGTGGTATATTTATATTACAAAATGTGTGAACCATCGCTGTACTCAAAACTATGGTGATTCAATAAGTGATTCAATTATTATGTTCATAAAACAATAAACAAATAGTTTTCCTGTTGTTACACTGTAGTAAAGGTGTTATATTGTATTATTGTACCCGGATGGATGCTCGCTTGACTGTTTTGTTTGGATGCTCGCTTGACTGTTTTGTTGCTGTCAGACCAGCTGTGTCGTGCCTGTGTACAGGTTAGTTTGTGTTCACTCTGTAGCGAGTTAATCTTATACTCGCTCCATTATCTCATTATCTTAATAGTATAACTAATTACAGAAGCTACAATCCTTTCCCCAAATTACAGGTAATACTCTCCTCACCTTGTTGGAGGGAGCTGAGGTGTAATCACCATATAACCCAGCGATGTGAAAACAGCAGGGCAGTACAATCTCCAGTCAAGAATGTAGTACTCGGCTTGGGCAGTTCTAATCGACCCAAGATGCTACAGCTTCGACACAGAGCAGACAGCAGACTACGACCGCATCGAGCCGCCACGCTCTCACTCCCCGAGTTCAGACACTCACAATTCTCAATTGAGCTGCCACGCTCTCCCACATAGAGCTCCACGACTCCGGCCTCACTCAGCTCTCTGCTCTGCTCCAGGCTTCGTCTCAAACGTCTACGACACTGCTGTACCCAGGACTACTAAATAAATATGAAACTCATTAAACACTGTGTATATAATCTACCCAACAACGTAACATAAAACGTACGTTACATTGGTGACCCCAGAGAGTTTCGACGATACTCAGCCACGATGGACTACAACATGGATTCTCACTGGACCTTCACTCCTGCTGTTGCTTGCTGTGGACCGCTGCCACCTGTCACGGAATGCTGCCAACACCCTCGCCACAGCTATGATTTTCACCGCGATCGTCTCTGCATTTTCATCAACTACAGCTTCCTGCACAGCGAGCGTTACTTACTCATCTGACAGTTTCATCAGCAACTACATCATGTGGGATCTACAGCCTGTCCTGCCGACTCTCCGTCGCTGCCAGGGCACTGCTTGTTCTACAGGGACGCCCACGACAGCTGCTCTTTCGTCAGATTCATCTACACGTACACTGCATTCTGATACTCTGCCGACTCAAGCATCTTGGACCTACAGCTTGCGTTTCCGACTCTTCATCGCCTCCAGGACAATTCAGCTCTAGCAGTGATTCCCTCGTTGTCCTAACTACGTGCCTACATTACCTCCTATTGTCCTGGTGCCCGAGCCCATCCGCCCCGGATCTAAATGCTCCACCAGCGACCCAAGGATGCAACAATCATGCACATTCTTCTTTCCCGCTACATCGAGCTTGTCCACACACTGCCTACATCTTTTGGTACCGGACTACATGTTCCACAACGACCACGTAATTTTTGTTATATTGTTTTCTTCCATTCCCTGGCAGGGGGAGTCCTGTAGCGAGTTAATCTTATACTCGCTCCATTATCTCATTTTCTTAATAGTATAACTAATTACAGAAGCTACAATCCTTTCCCCAAATTACAGGTAATACTCTCCTCACCTTGTTGGAGGGAGCTGAGGTGTAATCACCATATAACCCAGCGATGTGACAACAGTAGGGCAGTACAATCTCCAGTCAAGAATGTAGTACTCGGCTTGGGCAGTTCTAATCGACCCAAGATGCTACAGCTTCGACACAGAGCAGACAGCAGACTACGACCGCATCGAGCCGCCACGCTCTCACTCCCCGAGTTCAGACACTCACAATTCTCAATTGAGCTGCCATGCTCTCCCACATAGAGCTCCACGACTCCGGCCTCACTCAGCTCTCTGCTCTGCTCCAGGCTTCGTCTCAAACGTCTACGACACTGCTGTATCCAGGACTACTAAATAAATATGAAACTCATTAAACACTGTGTATATAATCTACCCAACAACGTAACATAAAACATACGTTACAACTCCTAGTTAATTTCTATTTGTTCTAGTGTTAGTCATGTGTACTTTGCTTATGATATTATATATCTTAAGCACTGTTAGTCTTTATAAGTTTTGTATAATATATGGCTTGTGTATTGCAGGATGTAACTGTACTGTAATTATTTGTTCAATAAAGCCACATGTCTGGCAATGCTTCTCCTTTACCTCAATTTATTGAACAAATAATTACAGCCAGTGAACATGGAGCGGTTACTGCGGCCCGAGCGGTTTGCTACTGACCCAAACGCCACCAACGCCGCTCAGGAATGGCGTCACTGGCTCAAGACGTTACAAAACTTCACTCTTGCAGTAGAAGAAAATACTCCCACCGTGGACAAGCTGCGTCTCTTAATAAACTACGTTGCTCCACGTGTGTTTGACTACATAGCTGACTGCACTATGTATGATGCTGCTGAAAAATCCCTAACAGAACTGTTTGTGAAGCCCAAGAATGAAGTATTCGCAAGGTATGTGCTTGCAACACGACGCCAAGAACCCGGTGAGTCACTTGATCAGTTTCTTCAGGCTTTAAAGTTATTAGCTAAAGATTGCCAGTTCAAAGCAGTGACTGCTGTAGAAGCCAGTGATAACTATGTGAGAGATGCTTTCATTAATGGGCTAGGTTCTGCCACAATAAGGCAGCGCTTACTTGAAAATAGAACTTTAGACTTACAGTCAGCCTTTGACCAGGCTCACACTCTAGAAACGGCACAGAAACTTTCTGCCTCTTATGCTCAGCCAGTGGTTACAAACGCTGCCATGGCACTCTCATTAGACCTGGAGGACTTCGGAGGACAAGAAAGTGCAGAAGAAAAAGTTGACACAGTTTCTGCAGCTACAACTAGTGGTTTAAAGTGCTTCTTTTGCGGTTACACTCGACATCCTCGCAGTCGATGTCCGGCTAGAGAGGCTCTGTGTATGAATTGCAAGAAAAAGGGTCATTATGCTAAGGTCTGCCGATCTCTGAAACAAACTAATAGTGCTTCAAACACCCAACATTCCGCTGCTATGCTTGCTACTTTAGCTGGGACTTCGCCCGCATGCCTCAATAAATCAGTGCTTAGCTCTAAGATCAATAGTATTCCAGTCAGTGCACTGATTGATACTAGTAGCTCTGAGAACTTTATTCATAAGAATATTGCCGAGCAGAGTGGGTTACTCGTCTATCCTGACAATGGGGCAGTTTCTATGGCTACTGTATCGTTCTCTTCAAAATTCCTGGGTCAGAGTTCTGTAGACTTAGAATTACAGCAAGAAACAAAAGCAAGAAAGCAAGAAACTTAAAAGCAAGAAACTTTAATTTAGGCTACACAGTGAATCAGCTTTAGGCAATCTTACAGATGCACTTCACAATATTAACTGGGATTCTGAATTCAATAATACCCAGGATATAAATTCATTAGCTACCCTCTTCCTCTCCAAAACTCTCAGTCTCTACAACCTTCATTGTCCCCTTCTTACCAAGCAAGTAACTGACAAAAGATTAAACAATCCATGGCTCACAAGTGGCATTCTCAACTCAATCAACAAGAAACACGAATATGAAAAGAAACTTAGGATTGGCCTAGTTTCAAAGGAAGTAGCTAAAAGGTACTCATCAATGCTTACCAGTATCATAAGAAAGGCAAAACTAGCATATTATGTGAATAGATTCAATGAAGCAAAAGGTAACATGAAAAGCACTTGGAAAACAATCTCTAGTATCCTAGGAACTAAGCAACACTCACATAACCAAATAAAGCTCTACAAGGATGGGGATATACTGTCAACTGATTTAGAAATGGCAAATGAATTTAATAGTTTCTTTTCATCGGTTGGTGCTAATCTTGCCAGTAAAATCCCACAGACTCAGACACATATTAACACATATCTCTCAGGCAGCTATCCAAACTCTCTTCTCCTTTCACCAATCAGCCCGGCAGATGTTGTGTCCATCATACACTCTCTAAAAACCAAGGCAGGGAACACCAGTGAAATTCCGTCCATTGTATACAAGAGAGCCTCCCATGCCCTTGCCTCACCCATAGCCCTACTGTTCAACAAATCTATAGAGTGTCACACCTTCCCTGATATACTCAAAAAAGCAAGAGTAACGCCAGTCCATAAAGGAGGCAATCCGGCGGACATAAATAATTATAGACCAATATCAAATCTACCCATTCTATCAAAAATATTTGAAAAAATTATTTACAAACAGCTCTATTCCTACCTCGTAAAATTCGACAAACTCAGCCCCTGCCAGTTTGGCTTCCGGTCCCAAAAGAGCACCAACGATGCAATCATTAGTCTCCCTGACGTAATCTACTCAGCCCTTGACAAAAATGAGTTTCCAATTGGACTCTCATTGACCTAAGAAAAGCCTTTGATACTGTTAATCACAACTACCTCTTACTTAAACTTCAGCATTATGGAATCCGAGGCCTTGCCCTTGACTACATCCGATCCTATCTTAGTGACAGACACCAATATGTAACCATCAATGATACAACTTCTTCCACTCTACCAATTACCGTTGGAGTGCCACAGGGCAGTATCTTAGGACCTCTTCTATTTTTTATATATATAAATGATCTGCCTAATGTCTCTAATATTCTCAAACCTATATTGTTTGCTGATGATACTACCCTTATCTATTCAGACCTCAACCCACATACACTAACTAATGTTGTGAATAATGAATTAAAAAAAGTCCACTTCTGGATGTCAACGAACAAACTAACATTAAACATCGAAAAGACTTACTACATCTTATTTGGAAGCAAATCATCAAATGCAATTCAGCTACAGATAGACAATATTAACATCAGTAATAAAAATGATGGCAAGTTTCTTGGCCTATTCCTAGACAAGAGACTCAACTTCAGCACCCACATTCAACACATAACGAAGAAAGTCTCTAAGACAGTGGGTATACTCTCCAAAATCAGATATTATGTTCCTAACTCCGCTCTCCTCTCACTATATTATGCACTAATCTACCCCTATCTTAATTATGGTATCTGTGCATGGGGGTCTACCACTGCAAACCACCTTAAGCCCATCAACACGCAGCAAAAATCTGCTATCAGAATAATAACTAACTCAGCTTTTAGACAACATTCAGCTCCCTTGTTTAAATCTCTAAACTTGCTAAATATTAACTCCCTCCACACATTTTCTTGTGTCAACTACATTTACAAAACCCTGTTTTTAAATGCAAACCATGCTCTGAAACTCTCCCTGGATGGATGTAATAGGACCCATTATCACCACACCAGAAATAAATATCTCTTTGATATCCCCAGGGGTCAAACTTAATCTGTGTAAACACTCTATGCAAATTAAGGGACCTAGTCTATGGAACTCACTCCCTAGTGAATTGAAAATCTGTAAAAGTTTTGCCTTATTTAAAAACAAAACCAAAAAGTACCTGATTTCATCTTCTTAGTTTCCTACACTGAGCTTTAAATTTGCTCTGTACCTAGTGTTACCCAATCTCCTAATCTCCTAATTTTTATGTATTTAACCCTACCAACCTTATCATTGTGTTCATTGCTGTCTTCTTTTATGTGCTAGCCATATGCTGTTTTGTGCCTACCAATTTTTGTCAACTACCATTCAAGCTGTCATTGCAATCAATCTTAGCTGCCTATGTGCTTTAATCCACTGTACCTACAATTTTCTCTATTTTTTTTTCTTGCCATGTATCTGTTATCATTTTTTATAAATTTTGCAAGTATTTACCTACTTAAAATTTTCTTAGATTAAGGACCTGCCCGAAATGCTGCGCGTACTAGTGGCTTTACAAGACTGTAATTACCATTTTATGTATCCACACATTCCCAATGTACCTTCTTGTATATGCATAAATAAATAAATAAATAAATAAATAAATACAAGGAGAAACTTACCATGGTGTGAATCTCAAAGTGTTACCCGATTTGTGTGCTGATGTGATTTTAGGTCATAACTTTTTACAAAATCATTCTGTGCTTGAGATGGCTTTTGGAGGAAATAGACCTCTTAGAATACGTGGATTAGCTGCCGTCAAAGTTCCGGCTCCATCTCTCTTCAGTAATTTAGCGCCAGACTGCAAGCCGATTGCTGTAAAATCCAGACGCTATTCTGAGGCTGACAAGTTGTTTATTAAATCCGAGACCGCTCGGATGCTACGTGAAGAGATAATTAGACCCAGTCATTCTCCATGGAGAGCCCAGGTATTAGTAACTAAAGGAGAACATCACAAGAAAAGAATGGTTGTAGATTATTTACAAACAATCTATCGATTCACGGGGCTAGATGCCTACCCCTTACCACACATAGATGAGATTGTGAATAATGTTGCTAGATTTAAAGTATACAGCACGCTAGACTTGAGAAGTGCTTACCATCAAGTGGGTTTAACAGAGGAAGAAAAACCCTATACAGCCTTTGAAGCTTGTGGGAAGCTTTTTGAATTTAATCGTATCCCTTTTGGGGTCACTAATGGAGTGGCTAGTTTTCAAAGGGTAATTGATGGCATCCTTGAGAAAGAAGGAGTGGAGGGTACCTTCGCTTACGTTGATGACTGTGTGTGTGGAGATTCTGAGGAAGACCATGATAAAAATCTGAAACAATTTATGGACGTTGCGAGAAGATATAACCTGACCCTGAATCTTGAAAAGTGCAGTTTTTGACTCAGGTCTATAAAGCTGTTGGGATATCTTATACAAGAAGGAGAAATTAGACCTGACCCGGAACGCCTCGAGCCACTGTTAAAACTTCCACTACCAAGTAACACAGGTTCTTTACGCAGAACAATGGGAATGCTTGCACATTACTCTCGTTGGGTGCTGAGTTTTTCTGAGAAGATCCGTCCTCTCTCTCATGCCAATGATTGTCCCTTATCTGCTGCTGCTGCGAAAGCTTTTGAAGGATTGAAACAAGACATTGCTGAGGCAGTGGTTCGAGCAATCGACCCAACAACTCCTTTCACTGTGGAAACCGATGCTTCAGATCATGCTATTGCCGCTACCCTAACCCAGAATGAACAACCAGTAGCTTTCTTCTCCCGAACACTTTCAAATAGTGAACAAAGGCACTCATCAGTGGAGAAGGAAGCGTATGCCATTGTGGAAGCCCTAAGGAAGTAGCGACACTATCTTATTGGTCACCATTTTCGGCTTGTGACTGACCAGCGCAGTGTCGCTTTTATGTTTAACTCTAAATCAGCTGGTAAGATTAAAAATGATAAAATTGCTAGATGGCGAGTCGAACTCTCCTGTTACCACTATGACATTGTATATCGCCCAGGTAAAAAGAACATACCAGCTGATGCATTCTCACGTGTATTTGGTGCCACCAGTATGGATGAATTAAAGGAATTGCATGACAATCTGTGTCACCCTGGAGTGTCTCGTATGGCTCATTTTGTCCGATGTCGAAATCTGCCTTATTCTGTGGAAGAAGTGAAGAAGATGACTAATTCGTGCTCTGCATGCTCTGAACTTAAACCTCGGTTTTGCAAGTTTGACTCTGGGCATTTGATTAAAGCTACTCAGCCATTTGAAAGACTCAACATAGATTTTAAAGGACCACTTCCATCACATTCAAGGAATAAATATATCCTTACTGTTGTAGATGAATTCTCTAGATTCCCTTTTGCATTCCCTTGGTCAGATATGACTACTGGTACAGTAATTCAGTGCCTGGTGCAGTTGTTTGCAATCTTTGGTATGCCTGCATATATACACTCTGATAGGGGAACTTCGTTTATGTCGGAGGAGTTGAAAGATTTTCTACTAAAAAAGGGGTAGCAACTAGCCGTACGACTCCTTACAACCCTAGAGGAAATGACCAGGCTGAGAAGTACAATATGGGATTATTTGGAAGACAGTGCTGCTAGCTCTTAGGACGAGAGGCTTAGATGTATTCCCAATGGGAAGTAGTTCTTCCTGATGCACTCCACTCTATTCGATCACTGTTGTGCACCTCAACAAATTGTACACCACATGAACGATTCTTCCAGCATACAAGAAGGTCTACTTCAGGGCGAAAACTACCTACGTGGCTTGCTTGCAGAGGCCCTGTCCTCCTAAAACGTCAGGTGCGTCAAAGCAAAAATGATCCTCTAGCTGATGAGGTTGAGGTCGTAGATGTGAATCCGGAATATGCCCATGTCAAGTTCCCGGATGGCAGGATTACTACTGTATCATTAAGACACCTCACACCCATGGCCACAGAGGGCTGCGAGAGTTTGGACCCCAATCTCAACATTCAACAGCAACACCCAGCGATTGTGAAAGATGGGGTAAACCCCAACCCGCCTCATCCTGAACGGCCTCATCCTGAACTACCTCATCCTGAACTACCTCATCCTGGACTACTTCGTTCTGAACCACCTAACTTTGAAACACCTAATTGGAAACCTTTCTCTGACGTAACACTCCCTCGAGAAGGTGGTATGCAGAAACCGACTGGAACACTAGAGGCATCAACTTTGCAGGAGTCCCTTCGACGATCTGGAAGGACGCGAAGTACTCCTACTCATCTTCGGGACTATGTTACTTAAAGCTAGAGGGGGTGAATGTAGTAAAAGTGTTATTGTATTATTGTACCCGGATGGATGCTCGCTTGACTGTTTTGTTGTTGTCAGACCAGCTGTGTCGTGCCTGTGTACAGGTTAGTTTGTGTTCACTTCTAGTTAATTTCTATTTGTTTTAGCGTTAGTCATGTGTACTTTGCTTATTATATTATATATCTTAAGCACTGTTAGTCTTTATAAGTTTTGTATAATATATGGCTTGTGTATTGCAGGATGTAACTGTACTGTAATTATTTGTTCAATAAAGCCACATGTCTGGCAATGCTTCTCCTTTACCTCATACACTATATACACAGGTTATATATAAGTATCTGCATGTTTTGTTCGCCATAACGAACTACTAAGTTCGTCTTGTGAGTCAAAAAGCAACGAGGAGTGACCACCAAACACCAGCGAGCCACTCACTGCCACTCCCTCACTCAACACCACCTCAGTCACCCTCACTCACCTCCCACAATACTGTTTTTGCATTTATTCACTATACACAGACGTTATATATACGTATTTACATGTTTTGTTCACCATAACTGTACATCTAAGCTTGTATGGTGAGTAAAGGCACAAAGACGTAGCTACTCACACAGTCAGCTGATCGGCGGCCGCCCTCAAGGCCAGACGCACTAATATTTCTCCTCCAACAATATTGGTTGTGGTGTTATTACGCTATATACACACATTATATATAAGTATCTACCTGTTTTATTCACCATACCTGTACAAATAAGCTGGTATGGAGCCCAAAGACCATATAGTAGCCATCAGTAAACAACATGCCAAGTCGTGCAGACAACGCTCCTCCCTCACCAAAATGGCGGCTCCTAACCTACTCCTCTCGCTGTTATCTCACACTATACACACGTTATATATAAGTATCTACATTTGTGTTCACCATAGCGAACCACTAAGCTGGTATGGTGAGTGCAGTCAATAAATGGTGGCCACACACAGTCAGAAGATGACCACAACCCTCCCTCCACAGCCTTACTCCTCCCTCCATCGAGCACATTGCTAAATATCACCACAATCATGCTGTTATCAGAATCCTGGTCAGTTTTATCACAGTCATGGGGCTTCAGTAATACTATCACTGCTAAATAATAGCAGTATTCATTTATATTATGGCATTTGTAGGCGATGCTGTGGTCACAAGCTGAACAGCGGTGCTGTGGGCTCATGCTGCGTGTGCCAGCCTTGGTGGCTTGCTCAATATTGACGCTTTAACACCCAAGAATGTTGGCCTGGATTTTTTTTTCTAGGTGGCATCTGGCAACTATCGGTCGTGGCTGTACTGTAGCTGCCCCTATCCCAGGTGGGGCGTTAAAATTATAGTGCTAGACATGAAATCATATATAAATGATGTGTGCGGTTTCGGTTTTGTCACTGATATCATTTATATATGATATGCGCGGTTGAGGGTTAACCTAACCTAAACTAACATAACTAAATCAATAATTTATGTTCTTAATATAATATAATAATAATATTTAAAATAAACTAATAGGAAACAATTTATTGAAAATAAAGAAAATCACTCGGCCTATTAGACAAATCGAACCTTGCATAGTAGGCCGAGAAGTGCGTTCTGGCTACTATAGGTATCACACACACACACACACACACACACACACACACACACACACACACACACACACACACACACACACACACACACACACACACACACATATATATATATGTTGACTTCAGTGCTACTCAAGCAGGAGGAGCTGCCAATCACCGGGAAGCGGCCAAGTCACGTAAATACAGAGACCTCGAGCACCACTACAATTTTGTCCCCATTGCCTCAGAGACACTTGGTGCCTGGGGTAAAAGTGCTGCTAGCTTTTTGAAGGAGTTGGGGTCTAAGCTAATCGAAACAACTAGAGACCCTAGAGCTGCCAGTTTTCTTTTTCAGCGCCTCAGTGTGGCAATCCAGAGAGGAAATGCTCAATGCATCCATGGTTCCTGCCCGTCATCTGAGGAGCTGGAGGAGCTTTTCAACTTGTGACAAGCAGGCTTGTACCCTGCATGTAATCAATACTGTAACTTTTTTTGTGTAATGACATTTTCAAATAAAGTTAGATAAATATACACACATACCAAAAGAATAGAGGTGGTAGGAGAAGAAAATATCAAAGTGTTCAGTGAGGATCCACAAGGTCTTCTCTGGGTACTCTTTATTTTCTTCTCCGAGGCTATGGGTCCCTATACACTTGCACCAGAGGTGGTACCCCTTCTAGGTTTTTAAAAAAAAATATATATATATATATATATATATATATATATATATATATATATATATATATATATATATATATATATATATATTTCTTGATGCTTCTATATTGACTTTGCTCCAATATAGAGCATCAAGAAATATGGGCCAATAGGCCCTCTGCAGTTACTTCCATTCTTCCCTTTAGCTTATACCCCGTTCTGGCTTGTGTTGAAAGTTTTGTTTTCACCTCATCCAAAACTATTGTAACATATCACCTCACCGAATGCAGGTATAAATGAAGCTGTTTAAACTCTGTTTAGTGTTGTTGTGTGTGTGTAACCTAAAGTCTTTGAAAATGTAATAAGTTTTTATGAAACGCGTTTTAGCGTCGCGTCAGACTAGATATATAAATGAATTTTGGAGAACTGATTTTCAATTACCACCGACAGTGAAAAAGAAATATAAGAAATATAAAGAAAATTCATGTTAGAATTATTAATCTTACTTTTTCGGTCATATTTAATAATATATATATATATATATATATATATATATATATATATATATATATATATATATATATATATATATATATATATATATATATATATATAGAGTTTTCAGTTGTATCTAGTCCTGGGGACCATTCAGGCTTGTTTGCATATAATATATATTATATAGATATATATATATATATATATATATATATATATATATATATATATATGCAAATATATATGCATCTATATATATATATATATATATATATATATATATATATATATATATATATATATATATATATAGATATATATATAAATGAAAGCTCACCCCCAGAAGTGACTCGAACCCATACTCCCAGGAGCAAAGCAACTGGTATGTACAAGACGCCTTAAACCACTTGACCATCACGACCGGACATAATGAGGTGATAGCCGAAGCTATTTGAACAACCTCACCGCCAGCACTCGGATGGTTATCTTGGGTATAGCATTTTACCAAATCACCTCATTCTTTGGGGCACACGTGAGGAACACAAATGCGAACAAGCCTGAATGGTCCCCAGGACTATATGCGAATGAAAACTCACACCCCAGAAGTGACTCGAACCCATATTCCCAGGAGCAACGCACAATGGTATGTACAAGACGCCTTAAACCACTTGACCATCACGACCGGACATAATGAGGTGATAGCCGAAGCTATTTGAACCACCTCACCGCCGGCACTCGGATGGTTATCTTGGGTATAGCATTTTACCAAATCACCTCATTCTTTGGGGCACACGTATATTCGCATATAGTCCTGGGGACCATTCAGGCTTGTTCGCATTTGTGTTCCTCACGTGTGCCCCAAAGAATGAGGTGATTTGTTAAAACGCTATACCCAAGATAACCATCCGAGTGCCGGCGGTGAGGTGGTTCAAATAGCTTCGGCTATCACCTCATTATGTCCGGTCGTGATGGTCAAGTGGTTTAAGGCGTCTTGTACATACCAGTTGCGTTGCTCCTGGGAGTATGGGTTCGAGTCACTTTTGGGGTGTGAGTTTTCATTCGCATATAGTCCTGGGGACCATTCAGGCTTGTTCGCATTTGTGTTCCTCACGTGTGCCCCAAAGAATGAGGTGATTTGGTAAAATGCTATACCCAAGATAACCATCCGAGTGCCGGCGGTGAGGTGGTTCAAATAGCTTCGGCTATCACCTCATTATGTCCGGTCGTGATGGTCAAGTGGTTTAAGGCGTCTTGTACATACCAGTTGCGTTGCTCCTGGGAGTATGGGTTCGAGTCACTTTGGGTGTGAGTTTTCATTCGCATATAGTCCTGGGGACCATTCAGGCTTGTTCGCATTTGTGTTCCTCACGTGTGCCCCAAAGAATGAGGTGATTTGGTAAAATGCTATACCCAAGATAACCATCCGAGTGCCGGCGGTGAGGTGGTTCAAATAGCTTCGGCTATCACCTCATTATGTCCGGTCGTGATGGTCAAGTGGTTAAGGCGTCTTGTACATACCAGTTGCGTTGCTCCTGGGAGTATGGGTTCGAGTCACCTCTGGGGTGTGAGTTTTCATTCGCATATAGTCCTGGGGACCATTCAGGCTTGTTCGCATTTGTGTTCCTCACGTGTGCCCCAAAGAATGAGGTGATTTGGTAAAATGCTATACCCAAGATAACCATCCGAGTGCCGGCGGTGAGGTGGTTCAAATAGCTTCGGCTATCACTTCATTATGTCCAGTCGTGATGGTCAAGTGGTTTAAGGCGTCTTGTACATACCAGTTGCGTTGCTCCTGGGAGTATGGGTTCGAGTCACTTCTGGGGTGTGAGTTTTTATTCGCATATAGTCCAGGGGACCATTCAGGCTTGTTCGCATATATATATATATATATATATATATATATATATATATATAGATATATATATATATATATATATATATATAATATATTATATTATATATATATATATATATATTATACTGTAGCTTCTTGATTACAATTATTACTTAACCCTTAAGAGCAGTCTCCGTGGTGTAGTGGTAAGACACTCGCCTGGCGTTCCGCGAGCGCTATGTCATGGGTTCGTATCCTGGCCGGGAGGATTTACTGGGCGCAATTCCTTAACTGTAGCCTCTGTTTAACGCAACAGTAAAATGTGTACTTGGATGAAAAAACGATTCATCGCGGCGGGGATCGTATTCCAGGGATCTGCCCGAAACGCTACATGTACTAGCGGCTGTACAAGAATGTAACAACTCTTGTATATATCTCAAAAAAAAAAAAACTATACCATTGATAGGTTAAGTAATAATTGTAAATAAGAAGCAATAAGATGCTTATCTTAACATACTAAGAAGGTAAGGTGAGGTCGGTATTTTCTATGAAGCTTTTCAAGGTATACTAAAATATTCACAATCAATTAGTATGTTACATATGCACTTATTAAATAAGCCAATATTGACTGTAAGCAAGTGCGAGAACAGGTTGCCGCCTGGCAGCTCGGGCAGAGCTGACTGCATCCAGCACCTGCTCTGTCAACGCCTCTTTTTTGCCAGACTTCCCCACCCTATTGCGGCCACAATATGCCACCTACGATTCTTTTTATTATTTTCCCCTTGATCAGGGAACACAAATGAACACTTTTATTAGACAAAATAATTTTTTTTTTGCCCCTCTGTATGTAGAAGGCCAAATAGCCCAGAGCAGCTTAGGGATTAAAGCACCTTTGAAATAAGGGCCTTCAGAGGCAATTGATTCCTCTCAAAGTATTAATTGACATTAGGACCAAACACTTCATTAACCAACTAAAAAGCCAACATTGAATGTAATGATATGCCATTTTCCGGGTGAGCCCCAGAGGCTCCTTGAAGCAATCCGAACTTATACGTGCTATATTAGTTTCGGGTCATCAGTCACAGTTCTTATGTATACCAAGAACCACGAGCCAAAACCTGGGGAGCCAGCAGCCCATCACTCCAGTTCTTGAACAATGATAAACCGCCAACCGAAGGGAGCGAGGGTGTCAGGGAACCTCCAGGGCTCACACAGAAAATGGCATTTGATTACATTCAATGCTAGTTTTCTGATGGAAGCTCCCTGAAGCTACCTAACCAAAGTAAAAAGAAGGATGTAACTGGGACGTGGCAGCACCTCAGATCTCAAGACGAAGAAACAGACAGGTGCCCCAAAGTTACACACAGCCGGAAAGAACAGGAAAGTTCACCAGAAACCTGGTGGCTAGGACCCTGTTCGACCTCCAAAACCCCAATGCCAGAATGTCTACCCAAGACATGCCCCTAAAAACCGCTGTGAGAGCCGCATACATCCAAACACCATTAGCACGTGGGTAGACCACAGGCTGGCTGGACTTAAGGACACTGTGGACAACCTGAGAAATATGAGCCCAGGAACAGGGAGCCATGGAGACCGGATCCACCCAAGGAGTGTCTACCGTCATACAACCAGTGACCCACAGGAAGCACAGTAAAGCCGCCACTGGGTTTGGATATCAAGCAAGTAGCACCTTAAACCAAGCCTGGGCCAGCCACCATGGAGCCATTAGACTCACCCTTCCCATGAAGACTCCAAGCGAGCTAGGACCTGGAGAAACAGATGGAGCGGGAGAAAGAGGTACAGGAACCCCCCATCTCGACCAGTCCAGCCGAAAAGCATCTACCGCGATGGCCATGCAGGCAGGAATGGAGCCACATACAATGGGAGATGCCGACACCATGCCGCCATGAAGAGGTGCACCTCCGGGTGCCCGTACAACCAGCAAGGTCAAAGAGGCAGCATCGACTGTCCAATTTATGGAAAAAGGAATGATGCATGAACAGGCCATCCACCTGAACGTTGGACACTCCCTGAACGGTAACAGCAATGAGAGCTAAAACCCCGCGAACTCAGAAGAGCCACCTGAAGCGATTAGCCTGAAAGGGCCACGGACCAAGAGATTCCCTTGTAGTTAAGACAATGAACCACCGGGGAGTACTCCAAATGGAGACAGAGCACTGAGTCCCAAGGAAGCCGAAGGAAGAGAGCCTGCCACACCGCTGCAAACTCCCACACCATACAGATGTGAGCCCGACATAAAGAAAGCCCCCAAC
>WNGS01163121.1:16394-34297 GCA_020271785.1 Procambarus virginalis | reverse complement strand
AAGAGTTATCCCCAGATGAAAAGGCGACATCTAAACCTTCGTCTACTACTAATAGTAAACAACAGAGTACAAACAGTACTCAAACAAATCTAAAACAACTTCTCCCTCCCCAAAGTGGAGACCAGGCAGTGTGGGCACATACGCAGTTGGTACCTCCAAACCTACAGGTAACGCGTCACCCAAATCGGTGACTCCTCAAGATACTGTTAACGTCTGGAGACCATGTCTGTTCTGTGAACAATCACATTCCATGTACAATTGCAGACGTTCCCCGATCGTGCAACACGCATAAACGACTCAAGGAGTTACATAGATGTACCAAGTGTATAAGGGAACATCATCCCGACAGCTGCACATCAACAATACGCACCTGTTATAGGTGCCATAAGGGTCAACACCATACAGCACTTTGTGGGGATTCAAGTACAAAGTCTGCCAAACCACAGGAGGAGGAAGGAACTAACACCTCAGTACAGCTTTGTACTGTGCTACCTGACATAGTGTTTTCTCAACAAGGTCTAAACATAAATCAGCTCTACCTACTGCACGATTGATCATTAGAAGGGAGAAACAAAGCCACCGTACGTGGATTATTTGATCAAGGGTCCCAATTGACCTTTATATCCAAAGAGTTGGTAGATACCCTGAAACTTACACCTGTAGAGGAGACACGAAAAAACATAGCAGGATTCCTGACTGACTCAGGAGCCCGAGTTTTCAAGGTAGTACAACCCAAAGTACGATTAGGAGGTTCGAACAAATTGTACAAGCTCTAGTAGTAGATAGATTCCCAACAGATCTGTATGTATATGGTCTGGGGACAACAGCCAAATTCCTAGAAAAAAGGAATTCATTTGGCTGATAAAATCACAACAGATAACCTTTCCAATATTGGATCCTTATGGGATCAGATGTCTACCATAAGTTTATCAAAGGAAAGGAATACAAACACGGTATGAACGTGTTACCATCTGCAGGTGGCTATTTGCTAACAGGCCCTGTATTACGGCTAAACCAACCCGCACCTGTAGAACACCAACATGCCACCCCAGTAATGGTTGCATGACTAGGAGACCAGTCTCCACTGCAACTCAGAGACATGTCCGAGGAGAGCTTGATCCCCCTGTACACAAGTTATGGGACTGGCAACTCTCGGCATTGTCCCTGAACAACCTAGCCCAGATGATGACTGGACTTACAAACAATACCTGGACTCAGTTATATACAGAGATAATCAATACTGGGTCAGGCTACCATGGAAGCTGAATCACCCTCAGCTACCCGTCAACCATTTTATGGCACAAAACCAATTGAGATCACAGGTGTTGCGCTTACAAAGACAACCTGAGAACTTGAAGTTGTACCATGAAATAATACAGAAGCAACTCGATGACAAATTTATCGAAGTTGTTACAAATGATAACCCAAAGGAAGGTCACTACTTACCACATCATTGTGTACAGAAGAATTCTGCAACTACCCCATTACGGATAGTATTTAATTGCAGTGCTAAAATGAGGCCGAGTAGTGTTTCGTTAAACGACTGTCTTCAAACTGCCCTAGCCTAACACAAAGGCTTTACGACGTGCTGTTAAAGTTCCGTATTGGGACTTATGCATATACGGCCGACATCAGCAAGGCATTCCTTAGGGTAGGTCTTCAAGAAGAAGACCGGAACTACACAAAGTTCCTATGGATTAAGGATCCTAACGATCCGAACAGTGAATTAATCACTTACCGGTTTGCCTCTGTCCTTTTTGGCGCCACGTCATCTCCTTTTCTGCTCCAAGCTACCTTGGATACGCACTTGAAGAAGTCCAATAGCCCAAACAAGACGGAAATTAGCAAAAACCTGTATGTGGATAATTTTCAAGGTACAACCAACAGTGAAAGTAAACTGTTGGACATATACCATGAGGCCAATCGAGAATTAATGGGAGCCAATATGCCTCTCCAATCTTGGGTCTCTAACAATGAAAATTAAATCAACTGATCTCAACTGAATTTCCCGATTACCAGGTACCCGAGATGACAAAGGTACTAGGTGTCGAATGGAACACGACAACAGATCAGTTGACAATCAAGTCAGTGGAGCCTGATACCACTAACTTAACAATGAGAAAATTACTATCACAAGTCAGCAAACCCTTCGACCCATTAGGACTATTAAGCCCAGTACTGATTAATGGGAAGTTGATAATACAGGAATGTTGGCAACAAAGATAGGCTGGGATGATCTTCTAACACCTGCCCTACAAGAAAAATGGCAAGGTTTAGTAAAAGATTTAAGTACCCTAGAGTCTGTCAAGTTCCCAGGAACACAGTAGTAAATGAAAAGAACCAATTAAGCTACATGTATTCTGTGATGCCTCAGGAAAGGCTTATGGAACAGTAGCTTACCTGGTCACAAATGGGCAAGCCAATTTGCTCACATCAAAGGCCAGAGTGGCACCTTTAAAGAAAAGATCACTGCCACAACTGGAATTAACAGCCTTACTGTTAGGAGTAAGATTGGCTCATTATTTGATCAAGGCCTTACGCCACATCCACTTTAAAGAAACTAGTTTTGGTCAGATAATGAGGCAGTGCTACAGTGGTTAAGAACAATAACAGTAAGAATCCTTACGTGAGTAACCGCGTTAAGGAAATACGAGAGTTGTCAGCAGGGTATAAACTAAGATATGTACCCACAAAAGAGAATCCAGCTGACTATCTCTCCCGAGGACTGACTTTACGGCAATTAACAAAGGCAGAGATGTGGTTCAATGGACCTCAGTGGCTAATCAGCGACCAGTGGCCTGAACAAAAGCCACAAGTCATTGTGACCAATGTTACTGTTCCCACTGAGAACCCAGAACCACCTCGGACTTTGGTAATTGATCCTACTCGGTACTCTGAACTGAACAAACTTATAGGTGTCACCCAAGTAGTGTTTGATTTTCTAAAGAAAATAGGAATCAAGCATAAATTCCCTAATGCCCTAAGGTATTGGGTCAAAAGAGCTCAGATCGACACATTCGGGACAGAATTTGACAATGTTCCAAAGAAGCTACAACGTGATCTGGGTCTCTGGTTAGACACTGACAATTATAACATAATCAGATGCGGAGGCCGCTTACAGCACGCTGACATAGATTTGGAAGCAAAAAATCCAATATTGCTCCCTCGTCACCACATAGTAAGCAAACTAATTGTGTTACATATACACAAATACTGCACTCTGCATGGTGGGGTATTAGATACTCTCACAGACTTAAGACAACAGTACTGGCTACCCCAAGGTAGACAGACAGTAAAATCAATAATCAAATCCTGTGTTGTTTGCCGGAGATACGATGCCAGAGTGTGTCCATATCCTGGCCACCTCCACTTCCGAAGGAACGAGTCGTACATATTCGTCCCTTTGAGACTACAGGAGTAGATTTCACAGGAGCACTAACACTTACAGGCACTAAAGACAAGAAACCAGTAAAAGCTTACATCTGTCTTTTTACTTGTGCCACAACAAGGGCAGTCCATCTAGAAGTGACTCCCGATATGAGTGCCGAAGCATTCTTACAGGCTTTCCGCAGGTTTGCTTCACGTAGATCCTGTCCTAAGTTAATGATCTCAGACAATGGGTCCAACTTAGTGGCAGGAGAAGCATGTCTGAGGAAAATCTGGACACATCCAAAGGTACGCACAGCCCTCAACGGGGCAGTGCCATTGGAAATTCATACCTCCCAGAGCACCATGGCACGGAGGCTTCTATGAACGCATGGTTGGTACGGTAAAACGTTCTCTACGGAAAACCCTACACCGCCAAAAGATTGACCTGCAGGAGCTTCAAACAGTAGTCATAGAGATAGAAGCACGAGTCAATAACCGACCACTTACCTACCTCTCTGATGATGTTTTGCAGCGTGAACCATTAAGTCCAGCTCATTTGATGTATGGTAGACCTCTCAAAACACTTGTGTCCCTTACGGACGAGGAACCAGAGGATCCTTCATATGTCAAAGAGAGTGATTTGGTTCAACGTTTCAAACATCTATCAAGGGTGATAAGTCGGTGGAATGACGTATGGACTCGAGAATACCTTACAGCTCTGAGAGAGTATCATTACGGGGCAAACAACCCCTACAACAGAATTAACTTGAACCCTGGTGACATAGTTCTGGTGGATAGTGATGGACCACGCTCAGAGTGGCCTTAGGTCAAATAGTCTCTGTTCATCCAGACAGCCAGGGCATCTTGAGAATAGTGAAAGTGAAATGCCGAGGCAACACTACTCTCAAAACTTTAGAGAAATTAGTTCCTTTAGAACTGGCCAGGAACGAAGACGTACAGCGACTTCCAGCACCCGATACGCCAGTACGGGACATACGTCCCCAAAGGACTGCAGCTCAACAATGTAAACTCAAATTAAAGCAGCATTATAATTCTGAAGGAGAAGAATAAAGTGATCGCAGTCCTTACCGGGACTTCGACCCGTGTTCTTCCCCCCCGGAATTATGTCGGGAACCGACACACTCATACACAAATAGTATAGTCTTCCCTTAACAGTATCCTCTTAAAATTAGAGATGGGAGACTCCGTGACGTCATCGACGTCGCCGCAGTATTACATTATTAAACCACTGTTCATACAACAGTTTAATGTCTAAATTGAATAAAAAGTGTTCAATAAGACTGAATATAATTATTAACAAAATATAGCTTGATTCCCTTGTTAACGTAAATTTAACTTAGAAGTGAACACAATATTGGAACAGGGGAAGCAGAGCGTCTCTTACAGACGCCACGCTCACACGAAAACAATACCATGGTGCTCGTGTGTGTTGTGGTGTTATGGCCACATAGGATAGACCCTACTCTGCTTAAGAAACTGTTGTTACGACTCTGGGTTCTTTAGATGGAAACCAGAGGTCAAATGAGCTTATTACGACAATATGGCAGGGCACGCATGAGAGAGCTAGTTTTTGTAATCTTCCCTGCCAGTCGTAAGACTTTCTTGTTTCTCAAAGAGTATTTAAGATTGAGCTTGGGTTGTTATTAAATAATAAAAATAGGCACCAACTATGTTTACTAATACTGTCTAATCATTTAAAGTAAACCTGAGTAAATTTAGTATCGGGCACCAGTATGATTAGTTGAACAGTCTGCTGGCAGCATAGCTTTCGGAGACGGGAGACGCTCTTCTCGGCTGACTGGTTGTGGTGGAAGGAAGTGCCTCTCCCTCCTCTTATTTATTTTTTCTGTATCTTCGTCTGGTTAAGTTTCTTTGCTATTTTTGTGGTTATATTGTGGCATACCTATCGTTATATGGTAGTAGTATACCTGGGGTGTAGTAAGTATTTAAGGTTTATTTACCTGTTATGCTAACAGGGGTCCCAGTGTTCCACACGTGGTCCCCTACCCTATGGCTGTCTCTAGTGTGTTATAGTAGAGCTTTACCCTAGCTTGCTTTCAGTGTAAAACCTTGTATCCTGTCTATGTGGACCAAGGCTTTTAACGTAAGATTGGTGGTAAAGTTAGTATTAAATTGTTATTGGTGAGATTGTGTATGGGGGGTGTTAAGGGGTTAATAAATAAGTAAGTTTGAACAGAGTATCCCTTTTTCCTGTGTGGGAGTACAATAATCATTTCCTAGACTAACCAGGTTAGTAGCAAGCAGTTATTATTGTGGATATTTTACTTTGGGGGCCGGGCCTTTTTTCTCCCATATCTTGATACCTCTAGTCTCCTTACCCTTACCCCTTAATAGTACCAGTTCCCCATAGCAAGCCCACTATTGTTCATAACAAGTGTTGGCCTGTCCGGGAGGAACGTTATTATTGTAAAAAATTAGATTTTTGAGTGCCAAAACTAAAAATTCTTGTTTCCGCAGAACGGTTGTGGGCTAGCCTAGGGTCCAGCTCATCTGGCGTAGAACATTCTTTGCACTGACTGGACACCCAGCTGGATCTCTTCACGATTAAGGTTAGTGTGGCCTTGTGTTAGGGGCCGTGCAAATTTTTGTTTTTTCCAATTTTTTAATTTTTAATTTTTCTGTGGCTAGGAGCTAAAATTTTTAGTCATGTCATCTGAAATGCAGAGACTGGCAATGAACCCTTCAGTGATAGAGATAAAGAAGCTCAACAAAGCAAATTTAATATTGTTAGGCAAGGAATTTGGCCTAGAATTAAATGACGCAGATAGAAAGTGGATTTGATGAATGAAATTTTACGGCATTGTATAGACCAAGAACTAGTGCCAAGTGATACAATTTTATGCGAACCCAATTCAGGGGAAAGTGCAGCGAGTAGAAATATAGAATTAGAATTAACACTAGCCAAGTTAAGACTGGCAGAGCAAGAGGCCAGAGTAGCAGAACAAAATGCTAAAGTGGAAGAGCAAAGGCTCAAAAATGAGGCGGCAAGAATGGTACCACCTACTGGGGACTCGAACTCCAGACATTCCGATAAAAAACACAACTTGCCTGAATTTTCAGAGTCAGACCCTGAAAGATTTTTTAACCATTTTCAGAGACTAGCCATGTCCATGAACTGGCCAAGGGAAGAGTGGGTGAAAATCTTGCAGGGGCGGCTTAGGGGTAAAGCACAAGATATTTTATTAATATGCCTGACGACGAGTGTTTTGTATATGATGAAGTCAGGGAAAGAATTTGAGGGCGTACGAAATTACTCCTGAAGCTCACCGCCAAACTTATCGCAACCTTAGGCCCACTCACAACCAACCGTTCACTGAATTTGCCAATGAGCAAATTAGATTGTTTGATAAATGGATTCGCTCGGCTAAAGCCGAAACATACCAGGCACTCAGAAATGTAGTCTTAGTAGAACACTTTATAGATAGTATGCCAGAATATATTTCGCAATACCTTAGAGGAAGGGTAGAGTTAAATTCTAAAATAGGGGACTTGGCCAAGATGGCAGAAAACTACCAGTTGGCGGGCAAAAGGCCCAATAAAAATAATTTTACCCCACAGAGTAACAAAACTTATACCCACAGCCAGTCCAGACCAGCTCATTCTAAACCTTCACCTAATGCACCTTCTGTTTCAGACATAACTAACCCTGTTAAATTGTCTACCCCCACGACACTAAAGAGTGAACCGAAGGGTAATTCGGTTAGTAATGTCTCTTCTCCCCGACGTTTCTGTGGTCATTGTAAAAGTTCAACCCACCATATTAGCCGTTGTTGGCAACTGTACCCGGAAAAAAGACCCAATGCTCTCGTTGTGACACAGGGCTTGAGGCCTTCTGAAGGGTTAGGGAGTAAGACTTCCAACCCACAGTGGTTGGACCTGCTTACCCCATTCTTATCGAAAGGGAGACTACTTTTGTCTGAGGGTTCTTCCTGGAGGGACGTGGTGATCTTCCGAGACACCGGTGCCATCCAGACTTTAATTTTAGAGAGTGCTTTGCAAGGTGCCAATACTCTCGACACTGGAGAGGTGGTACTGGTCGAGGGTGTCACTAGTGATACTCGAGCAGTACCCCTCCGTAAGGTTACCCTGGAATCTGATTTCCACAAGGGTATTTGTACAGTCGGAGTCACTTCGTACCTACCTTTCCCTAATGTTGATGTAATATTGGGTAATGATTTAGCCGGGGATAAGGTAGGGGACTCCAGACTGCCTGTTATGTTGCCTACCCCAAAGGTTTGCCTGGATTCACCCACCGCAGAGGATAATGTTGTGTACCCTGCGTGCGTGGTGACTAGGTCTATGGGACTTAAATGTAAGGGCAGCCCTGTGCTTGCCAAGGTGGTAAATCCCAAGGACACGAGGGACCTTCCGAGTGGTGAAAGCCCAGTGGACCTTGCGGACACATTCATGGCCCGACTCGATGACGGGGCCGAGGACATTGTGGAGAGCCTGTCACCCCCGCCTACCGAGAGTAGTGGGGAGGTGGAGGAGAACACTGTTGAGCCTCGGCCAATGACATCTGACCAAGGCCTGGACGCCTCCTTGAGTGAGTTACAGAAAGCTGACCCCAGTCTTGCAGATTGTCACGAGACAGCCGTCTCTAAGGAGGAAATTGTAGACGCAGCAACTGGGTACTACTACAATGATCGGATTTTGATGAGAAAATGGAGACCTCAGAGTGCTCCCTTGTCAAATGAGTGGGAGGTAGTCCACCAGGTTATGTTGCCGACCTGCTATAGAGAAAGAGTTTTGTCAGCTGCCCATGATGATCCTATGGGGGGACATCAAGGCATTAATATTACGTATCACAAAATCTGCAAGTACTTTTTCTGGCCCAAGCTGAAAAGCGATGTGGCAAAATTTTGTAATGCATGTATTGCATGTCAACTTGTTGGGAAACCAAACCAGACTCCACCTAAAGCTCCTCTTAAGCCTATTGTCGTGCCGGAGGAACCATTTTCTCATGTGGTAATGGACTGTGTTGGTCCATTACCTAGAACTAAGTCTGGTAATATTTATCTAATTACGATGATGTGTATCACGACTCGTTACCCAGAGGCTTTTGCTGTAAGGAACATCCGAGCAAAGACTGTTGTTGCTCGTATGTTGCAATTTTTTTCCACTTTTGGACTGCCTCGGGTTGTACAGACTGACAATGGTACTAACTTTAAGTCTGATATTTTTGAACAATTTTGTAAGGACCATGGAATAACTCATAAGGTTTCCAGCCCATACCATCCACAGAGTCAGGGGGTCATTGAAAGGTTCCATCTAACTCTGAAGCAGATGTTGAAGACATCGTGCGAGAGTTCCCATACCTTCTGGGACGAGAACTTGCCGTATGTTTTGTTTGCTGCTAGGGAGGGGTTGCAAAGTTCACTGGGTTGCTCTCCTTTTGAGTTAGTCTTTGGCCATAAAGTTCGTGGACCCTTGCAAATGTTACAGGAGAATCTGTTAGGGAACGTAACGTTAACCGAAGGTTCGGCTTTCTTTGCGCAACACCACCAGAGACTCAAGGACTGCAAGGCTGCGGCACTAAAGTATCTTGGGAAGGCCCAAGAGAATATGAAAGAACGGAACGATGCCAAGGCTAAGTTGCGGGTATTTCAGCCCGGTGACCCTGTCCTGGTACTAAAGCCTCGACTGGGGAGCACTATGTCCCACAAGTACGAGGGCCCCTACATTGTGACAGAGAAGACTGGGGACCTCACGTACAAAGTGAGACACTCTGATAAGCGTAAACAGGTAATGCTCGTACACGTGAATCGGCTGAAGAAGTTCCAGGGCCCCAGGCCCATTGCACTAACCAATGTTTCCATTTCCAGTGAGGGAGGGGATGATTGTTCTGGGGACCCAACTAATCTCATTCTCAATAATTCTAGTTCTGTGAATGCTGTGGAGGAGGGACTGTCCCATTTGCAGATGTCCCAACGTGACGAGGTGCAGTCGTTGCTTGACGAATTCTCCAGTCTGTTCGGGGAGGTCCCGACCCAGACTGATGCCATTTACCATGATGTCGAGTTGACGGACTACACCCCCATTCGCCTTCAACCCTATCGGATGAGTCCGGAAAAGAAGGCCATCGTCCGTAAGGAGGTCGACTTCTTGCTCCAGCACGGCCTCATCAGGCCGAGCCAGGGCTCTTGGTGCTCGCCCTGCCTTTTGGTCCCCAAACCAGATGGCTCCTGGCGATTATGCACCGATTATCGGCAGCTCAACAAGGCGACCATAGTGGACGCCTATCCGTTGCCACGTCTCGAGGACTGTATCGACGAAATCGGGAACGCCACGTATGTATCCAAGTTCGATCTATCGAGAGGGTACTATCAAATCCCTCTCACTGAACGTGCTAAACAACTAACGGCGTTTGTGACACCCGAGGGTGTGTTTGAGTATCAAGTGTTACCATTCGGCTTGCGTAATGCCCCTGCCACGTTCCAGAGGCTAATGAACTCTTTGCTCGCTAATGTGCCAAATTGTCGGGCGTATTTAGATGATATTGTGCTCTTTGATATTAATTGGGCTGACCACATAGCTAGGTTACGCCAGTTGTTCACAGTGTTGAAACATGCAAATCTAACCTTAAATGCTAAAAAGTGTCATTTTGGCCAAGGCACAGTGACGTACCTCGGTTATGAAGTGGGCCAAGGAAAAGTGTTACCTCGACAAGACAAAATTAGTGCTATTCTGGACTATCCAGTGCTCAGGTCTAAAAAGGACATTCAACGATTTATCGGTATGTGTGCGTACTACCGACGCTTTTGTCAGAACTTTTCCAGTGTGGCCACTCCTCTCACAGATTTGTTGCGGAAGGCCGTTAAATTTAAGTGGTCATCGGACTGTGCAGAGGCATTTAAAAACTTGAAATTGATCTTAGCTTCCGCCCCAGTGCTTGCTAGTCCAAGGTTCGACCGTCCGTTTAAAATTCAAGTTGACGCGTCTGACTCGGGTGCTGGTGCAGTGTTGTTGCAAACTGGGGATGATAAAGTGGAACACCCAGTATATTATTACTCTGTGAAATTTGACAAGGCGCAGCGCAATTATTCGGTGATAGAAAAAGAGGCGTTGGCGCTAGTGCTAACTTGCAAAAAGTTCGAAGTGTACCTCACAGGTAATATAGTGGAAGTGTACACGGACCATAACCCATTAGTTTTCATGAATCAGATGAAGCAGAAAAATAAACGCATCCTCAGGTGGGCATTGTACCTACAGGACTTTAATCTATCTATTATCCACCTACCGGGCCGGCTCAACGTGATAGCCGACGCTCTGTCCCGCTTGCCTGAGTAACATTCATCTGAGCCGCAGGAAGCCATACCAAATGTCATGCTTTAGTTATTTTTTTTTAGGTTCTCCTGTGACATTAAATATCCCGTGTCCAATTTATTTACTTCCTTTTGTTTTTTTTTGTTTTGTGTATGTTTTTTCTTTCAGAGAATTCCCTTGTAATTTTTTTGACAGAAATTGTTGTTTGGTTGATTTTCTATTATGTCATGGATGTCCATTTTATTCTGTATACTCTTACAAAAAATATGACTACTATTCTAGTAGTCACATTTTTTTTTCTCTGAAGGGGGGAGGAGTGTTACGACTCTGGGTTCTTTAGATGGAAACCAGAGGTCAAAATTGAGCTTATTACGACAATATGGCAGGGCACGCATAGAGAGAGCTAGTTGTTTGTAATCTTCCCTGCCAGTCGTAAGACTATTCTTGTTTCTCAAAGAGTATTTAAAGATTGAGCTTGGGGTTGTTTATTAAATAATAAAATAGGCACCAACTATGTTTACTAATACTGTCTAATCATTTGTAAAGTAAACCTGAGTAAATTTAGTATCGGGCACCAGTATGATTAGTTGAACAGTCTGCCGGCAGCATAGCTTTCGGAGACGGGAGACGCTCTTCTCGGCTGACTGGTTGTGGTGGAAGGAAGTGCCTCTCCCTCCTCTTATTTATTTTTTCTGTATCTTCGTCTGGTTAAGTTTTCTTTGCTATTTTTGTGGTTATATTGTGGCATACCTATCGTTATATGGTAGAGTAGTATACCTGGGGTGTAGTAAGTATTTTTAAGTTTTTATATTACCTGTTATGCTAACGGGGGTCCCAGTGTACCACGTGGTCCCCTACCCTAGCTGACTCTAGTGTGTTATAGTAGAGCTTTACCCTAGCTTGCTTTCAGTGTAAACCTTGTATCCTGTCTATGTGGACCAAGGCTTTTAACGTAAGATTGGTGGTAAAGTTAGTATTAATTGTTATTGGTGTGATTGTGTATGGGGGGTGTTAAGGGGTTAATAAATAAGTAAGTTTGAACAGAGTATCCCTTTTTCCTGTGTGGGAGTACAATAATCATTTCCTAGACTAACCAGGGTTAGTAGCAAGCATTTATTATGTGGATATTTTACTTTGGGGGCCGGGCCTTTTGTTCTCCCATATTTTGATACCTCTAGTCTACTTACCCTTACCCCTTAATAGTACCAGTTCCCCATAGCAAGCCCACTATTGTTCATAACAAACTGCCATAGCAACACCACTACTACAAATAAGGCACTCCAGTATCCGGCTTACCAAGTATCTTTAGTTTAAATTTGTGTGCACATTTTTAACATTATTAAGATAAGTCGTTATGATATATGAACAACCAACACCATGTACGGTACCCCATTTTTACAGCCCTCACATACCATGTTATACCTGTATTGATATGTTCAGGGAACAGATATTAACTCTTTGCATCCCATACAGGTAAAATTGTGACTTGGAACAGCAGTAGCTGAGCAGTAGAACTATGTACATGTACCTAGCTGTTGCCAGCCTTGAAGGCCTCCACAGCCGCCATTGGCACCATGAGGCACAGGGCCACACCCACATAGATGCTAACATGACACGTCTTAGCAGGCCCTTACTACAGGCTCAGATAAGGCCATTCTAGTTATTGTAGTAGTAGTATTCATAACTAGTAATAATTGTTGAAATAATAGTAGATTAGACCACCATATGTGGTATGATAAAATAATATAATTAAACTTAGGTAAACAATTTGCAGTTTAAGAAGGAGCCATTACAAAGTGGTTTAAGCTACAAATTGTCCCCCCCCAATTTGTGTGAGATTAATTTCAGGCAGTTTTAAACAAGTACATACAGTCCACTCAATTTCTTACCTACTAAGAAAAAAATAAGATAAACTTTAATTTACTGAAGTCAATTAAAAGAAGATATACTGCCTGGAGTTTTTTACCACAGGACTCACCCAGAAAATGGCGTTTCATTACATTCAACGCTGGTTTTCTGGGGGGAGCCCCGTCGGCTCCCTGGAGCTAACTACCCAAGACGGAAAAAAGAGGGACTTACCCGGAGGCGGTCATCGCTCACTCCTCAACTCGAAGCCGAGACAACTGGCTGCAACCGCCGACCCAAAGCAACACAGGCCCGCCGGGGCCCAGGGACATTGACAAGGTAACGAGCAGCCAGGACCCTGTTCGACCACCAAAAACCCGCGCCCGAATATCAGACCAAGACATATTCCCAAATACGGCAGCAAGCGCCGCGAACTTCCGAACGTCATGGGCACGGGGATAGACCGCAGGCTGGCTGGACTTAATAACCCTGCGGACGACCTGAGAGACCCACACCCGCGAACAGGGAAGAAGGGAAACCGGATCAACCCAGAGCGCGTCCCCGGACACAGAAGCCGTGGCGCGGAAATAACGGTGAAGCGCCGCAACCGGACACAAAACATGATGCACCCCCGGCCTGACCAACCAAGCATCAACCACCCACAGACCCCTCCGGAATGCAGCAGTCTCATTCTTTGCCAGAAAAGAAGGAGACGGCTGCAAGCGAACAAAACTATCACCACGACCAAAAGAGCAGAAGCCCCTGCGCCGGAGGAGAGCATGAAGCTCCCCGACCCGACCCCCAGAGGCCAAAGCCAACAAGAAAAGAGCCTTGGAAAAACAATCCTGGACCGAAGGGGCCACAACGAAACGAGGAGACGAAAGGAAAGCGAGCACCATGTCCAAAGACCAGGACGGCTCAGGCGGCGCATGAGCAGGCCGGAGGTGAAACAAAGCACGAGACAGCTTGCGAAACGGCGCAGACGTGACATCGATACCGAAAGCAAGCTGAAGCGGCTCCGCCAGCGCCGCACGATAGGAGGCGACAGTGTTAGGCATAAGATGACGGTCCTGAAACAACCACGAGAGGAAGGACAAGACCACCCGGACAGACAAGGAATGAACTCGACGAAGACGCAAAAAGAAAGAGAAGGACCGCCAGGAAACTTCATACTGCCGCCGAGATGAAGCCCGCAGGTGAGACACCAACAAGGAGGCCACCTGATCACCATAGAGATGATGATAAACTCGAGTCAAAAATACCATACGCGAAGACCGAGGAGAAGATCGAACCAGCCACGTGACGCACCGGCCCGATCTGCTGAAAGAGGCGGAGCCGCGGAAAAACCCTCGGGTTCGGACACCGAGCAACTAGCACCGGAAACCAAGGCTGGGCCGGCCACCAAGGGGCCAGAAGGACAACTCTCCCCTGGTAAGTCTCTAAGCGAGTCAGGACCTGGAGCAACAGCTGAACCGGGGGAAAGAGGTACAGGAACCTCCACCTCGACTAGTCGAGCCGCAAGGCGTCGACCCCGACGGCCTCGTGATCGGGGAAGGGCGCCGCATACACGGGAAGACGCCGCGACCACGCCGACACGAAGAGTCCACCTCGGGACGCCCGAACGTCTAGCAAAGCCAGCGGAAGGACTCGTCGTCGACCGTCCACTCCGTGGAGAGGGGAACGAAGCGAGACAGGGCTTCCACCAAGACGTTGGACACGCCCCGTACGTGAACAGCCAGGAGAGCCAAACCCCGAGAACTCAGCAGACGAGTCACCCGAAGCGACCAACCCCAAAGAGACAAGGACCGCATCGAACCCCCGCGGTTCAGGCAATGAACCACTGGAGAGCAGTCCGAATGGAGCCGGATCGTTGATCCGCGGGCCACCGCTGCCAATCGAACTTCTATAGCTGTACCCCAGGGACGTGTACACTCACGGGGACCTAGCAGGGGCGCCATCGAGTATAACCGTGAAAGGGTTAGAACTAAGGAATGAATATGAGAGAACCCCCACCAGGCAAAAACAAAAGAAAAACAAAACCCCGCAAGAGGACGCGCCCCAGGGAACAGAGCCGGCCGCTATGTCGGAATACAAGCTGTGCAGCACCCTGCGCCCCTACCAGTGCAAACTGCCTCTTACCTGCCAGTAACAAGGGAGAACAGAACACCCAAGAGCCCAACAGGCGGCCGAAAAAACGAAAAAGGTAAAACGGACCAGCAGAGGCAGATCCCAAGGAGCCTGTGGAAGGTGGCCCCAAGCCCTAAGGGTAGTACTTACAGGGCACCTAGGGAAGGAAACCCTAGGCGCATGCAGCCTGAGTACTAAAAATTACTCCTGGCTCTCGCACCAGAAAACAAACACCACACGCAAGCACAGTGTTGTAGCGAACACCGGAGCCAGAGCACACGACCTTCGCCTATAGCATCAGCCTCAAGAACTGAGGTGTGGGTAGCCGGCGCGGAGGGTCTGGGGCTCCCCCTTCCCCCTCCCGGGGAGGGGGAGCTGCGCAGACAGCGGCGCGGCAGCGTGTGACGTCACACTAGTTTGCTCGTTTTTCTTTGGGGAGTTCTATCCACTAGTTCGGCTTTGGTAGCAATTTTAACCAGAATAGGGGTTTGTTTTGGGGCGCTTACCTTTTTGGGTGCCTGTCCCGGTCAATGGCAGACATAGAATGCTTCCAACCACACGGGGGCTTCTATAGGCCATTGCTCCCCTTGCCTCTCTGAGGGGCCCGGTTCTGGCCGTGGTTCCCGGTAGGCCTAAGAACTCCATACACATGACTGATGCCAAAGTCTGACATTAGCATATCAGCCTGGGATAGCTCCGGGGAGCCGACGGGGCTCCCCCCAGAAAATGCACTGGACAACTTGTGGAATGGCACTGAAGAGGCATTGATGCCAGTTCCATCAGTGCCAAACAACAAGTAGTATTAGGCATGAGATGCCGATCGAGAAGCAACTAAGAGAAAAAGGAAAGGATGACCTTCACTGAAACTGAAGATGACAAAGAGACAGACATTGGCAAAATGAATGCAAAGCAACTTCATATTGCTGCCACGAAGAAAGATGCAGGTGGGACAACATGAACCGAGTCACCTGCCCACCACAGACCAGCAAAAAACTTGAGATGTGTAGAGGAAAGGAAATGGTTGAATCAGTTAAATACCCTGTCGGTTCTTCTGCTGAAAGAGGTGGAGCCACAGAAAAACCTCCAGATTAGGACGCCAGGTGAGATATGCTGGAAACCAAGACTGGGTCAGTCATCAAGGACCCAGAAGGATCACCAAACCTAAGTACAACTACAGACTGGACAGAACCTGGAGCAATATATGAACCAGGAAAAAACCAGTGTTGAATGTAATGAAACACCATTTTCTGGGCAAGTCTCAGAGGCTCCCCATAGATATACTGGGCTGATATGTATGTATTAGACTGTGGCATCAGTCAATATGAATGGAGTTCTAACCTACTGAGAACCACGAGACAAAACCTGGCCCCCCTCAGGGAAGCACAAGGAGCAATGGCCTATAGAAATCCCTGTGAGATTGGAAGCATTCTATGTCTGCCATCTACCGAGTTAGGAACCCAGGAGATGGTAGGCGTCCCAAAACAGATCCCATCCGGTGAAACAGTGCTACCTAAAACTGAACTGCTAAGCAGAACTCCCCAATTTGAAAACAAATAAAGAAGTATGACATCACATCCACCTCTTCACTGCCTGTCTGCGCAGCTTCCCCCTCCCTAGAAGAGGGAAGGGGGAGTCCCAGACCCCGTGCCAGCTATCGACCCTCAGTTCAGAGGCTGAATGTCAAAACACGCGAAAAAACGACAACATGTGGGAGGGAGGGTTGCCGAGGAGCCTCCAAGACTTGCCCAGAAAATGGTGTTTCATTATATTCAATGTTGGTATTCTGTGGAGAGCCCCACCAGCTACCCGGAGCTATACAACCAAAGACAAATAAAAGAGGGACTTACCCGGGAGGCGGCCGCCACTCGACTCAACGTGAAGTCGAGACAACTAGCTGCAACCTGTGACCCAAAGCAAGAGACGCCTGACTAGGGCCAGGAAAATGAACGAGGTAACAGGCGGCCAGAACCCTGTTCAACCTCCAAAATCCTCGCACCTGAATCCTCCAGCCTGTGGTGGCGTTGGGCGGCTCCTTCCCTGCGCTGTGTCAGGTCATCTTGGAGTGGGTGTGCTTGGGCGTGGTCAAAAGGACCCAGTCCGTCAGGTAGGTTCCTGCCTGTTTCCAGTGCCACAACGGGATTGTGCAGATCTGCAATTCATTCTGGATTTGTTCCGTCTGAACCACTGGATTCCTTGCCCCTCTTTTCGGATGACCACTCTCTCAGGTCCAGCTTCTTTTGAAGCAGGGGTGCCTGGATGGTGTCCCTGGACCTCAAGGAAGACCGAAGCCAAATGCCGCTCCTCAACCAAAAAGGAAAAGAACTGAACCGACGCCGAAGGGAAAGAACCTGCATGTACAGCTGCACAAGGCCAACAACCCGAGAAAGCACAGGGGGCGAATAAGCAGCGCATTAAGGGCTCAAATTCGCCCCTCCCCCCACCCTCCCAGATAAACCTGCAGAATGGTAGACGTTACTCGGCATTCAAGCGTGCAGGACCAACAGAACCCATACCATGCTCCTCCCAATGAAAGAAAGGCAGTCTGCCAGCCAGGAAGACTCCGGAACATCCAAACGCACCCAATATGGGGAAAGGAACCAAACTCAAAGAAGGACGGAACCAAAACGGAGGCAGAACCCGGGTCACGCAGGAGGTATGCAGCAAGAGCCTCCTGAACCTCCCGTGGGGATACGAGAGCAGAAAACCTCCAGAAGGATGGGGCCGAGGAAACCCATGGGAGCCTGGAACTGAACCCAAAACATACACATACAGGGAAGGAGGGTAAGAAAACCCTCTCTCCCTGCAACAACAAGCCTCATGAAGAGGCACTAACACCCAAGCAGGGCAAAGGGGGCCCCAAGGCCCCCCAGGTCGACCCCTCCCTAGCCCCGGGATCCCTCAAGTCAGAACCTGGGGCAGAGCAATCCTCCAAGCCCTCCACCCCTGAAGAAAAGGCAGAGTCCAGGGGAAAGGCTGAAAAGAAGGGGGGAAGGGGGGTCTGCTGGTGGGACCCACCAGCCTTGGCAGGAGGAGTCGGCTTGAATGTTTCCGTCCCTAACCCAAATGGGGCAGCCCCGAAGCTGCCAAGTCTTAACACCAACTAAACCTTGCTCCAACTCAGAAACCCTCAGAAGTTTGGAGCCAGAAGCAGGGGAAGGAGGTGTAGGATGAACAACAGGGAAAGAACCAGATTCACGAAGCAGTTACCCAAGACTTACAAAGTACATCTTCCTAAATCTTTGACGGCTTTGGTT
>WNGS01163120.1:53002-65326 GCA_020271785.1 Procambarus virginalis | reverse complement strand
CACCTATTGCCATGACCGAAGGAGCAGAAATTGTGCATGGAGCAGACATTGAAAAACTTCAAGCTGATATTAATAACGTTTTCGACTGGGCATCAGAAAATAACATGATATTTAACTTTGATAAATTCCAGGTACTCAGGTACAGTAAAAATGAGGACCTTAAACATAATACAGAGTACAAAACACAATCAAATGTACCCATAATAGGAAAACAGCATGTAAAGGATTTGGGAATAATAATGTCTGACGACCTAACGTTTAAGGAGCATAACCAAGCAAATATTGCGACAGCCAGAAAAATGATAGGATGGATTACGAGAACTTTCAAATCCAGGGATCCCATCACAATGGTTGTACTCTTCAAGTCACTTGTGTTGTCCCGTCTTGAGTACTGCTCAGTACTCACTTCCCCCTTCAGAGCAGACGAGATTGCTGAAATAGAGGGAATACAGAGAACGTATACGGCACGCATAGCCGAGGCAATCTGGCCAAGTATCGGAGCAACAGCAACTGTACCGAGGGGAAGAAATACAGGAACCCCGCACCATGGACCACTCCATCTGAATGCATCCCCACGAGGGTCTTGCAATTGGGGAAACAGAGATGCTTACAAAGGTGCCAATTTCATGCTGATCAAAGAGGTCCAACTCTGGGCACCTGCACATTCCACAAAGCCAAAGGAAGAAAGTAGCATCAATAGTCTACTCCATGGAAACGGTAAGGAAACTGAATAGACTCTGTGAGAACATTGGGCACACCCTGGACGTGAACAGAATAGAGAGCCAGACCCCAAGAACCCAGGAGTAGAGCTCCTTGACGTTTCCAGCTCCAAAGGGTAAGGGACTGCAGTGAACCCCTGCCAGTTGAGGCAATGAATCACCAGAAAACAATCCGAATAGAGCTCAAGCACAGAGCCTGGAGGAATCCTCTGTGGGCAATGCTACATGACCACAAACTCCCAATTCGTACTGTGAGCCTCACGAAGGAGAGAAGACCATTGACATAGGCAGGCTAGGTGAGTGCCAATCACAAAGCCCGAACCCAGAGGGGAGGTGTCTGTGATGAGGTCGAGCAAGGGTCGGAGGAAGGTGTCAGAAAACCGAACCCCGAAAAGGCCAAAGAGGGTTGGAGAGCTTCCTGGCTCTCCTCTGGAAATGGGGTTTTTGTTCTTTTGGCCTTGGTAAGCATTTCATTTGTTTGCATCCGGTGCCTTCTTTTCTGGTGGAGAACGAGTCACTTGGTTTCCAGTGGTGTCCTTTGGTCATTGTTGCTTGGTTGGTTTGGCGGGAATGCATCATGTGCCGTGTCCGGTGCCGACTCTACCACTACCTCTGTGCTACCGATTCTGCTTTGGTGGGTGCCTTGTGGATTGATCTTCTTTCCTTGGCCCACTGTTCCAAGGCTCATCTTTCTCAATAACACCTCAGGTCATCAGGGGAGTTATTGAGTCGCCAGCCTCCGGGTCTATCTTCATGTGCGTGATGTTAGGAAGTATGTGACTCTGTCAATGGTGTTTGCACAAATGCCCTGGACTGATATTTAGGTGCGAGGATTTTGGAGGTCGTACAAGGTTCCGGCAGCACAATATCTGGTTCTTGTTCCCAGGACTCAGCAGCTGTGTGTGAATTTGGGCTGTCTCTCTCAACTGGGAGTCTCCTATTTGTCTTGACTCCTATGGTGCTTCCTCCTTCCTGGTGGGCAGCATATGTGTTTTAATTTGCTACAGGTAGTTAGCTTCATAGTGCCAAAAGGGGGCTTCCCCCAGAAAAGAAGCATGGAATGTAATGAAACTCAAATTTCTGGGGGGAGCCCAGGTGGCTCACTGATACCTTCCAGGTCGTCAGGTTATTAGCTCGTCAGGCCATCAGGTAGATGCCTACATTTGTCCTAGAACTGAGGTTGGGGGGATTCTGGCAGGCAGTGGGCTACCTTCCCCTTCCCTAAATGAAGTGAAGGAGATGGTGCAAACAAGCTCATTTGCTCCATTTGTCTTGTCCAAACGAGCAAACAAGCTCGTTTGCCTCTTTGAGGGGCCAGGTTCTGGCACTGGTCCCCGGTAGGCCTACAGAACTCAGCGATGTGACCTAGTAGATGGTGCCATATCAGTACATAGTAGCTTCAGGGATAAATAACATGTACATAAATCTAGTTATTCAACAAAAACACTATAGTGAATAAACTAAACTAAAAAAAAAAAAAAAGGCGTTATACAGTATGTAATAAAACACCATTTTTTGGGTGAGACCCAGTGGCTCTCCTGAGCTATCCAGGCTGATATGGATATATTAGACTTTGGCATCAGTCAATGTGCATTGAGTTCTAGGCCTACCACAGTCCACGAGCCAGAACCTGGCCCTCCCCCCATCCTCAGAGAGGCACGAGGAGCAATGGCCTATAGAAACCCCTGTGTGTTTGGAAGCATTCAATATCTGTCATTGACCGGGGTCTGGCACCCAGAAAGGTAAGAGCAACAAAACAAACTCCTAGTCTGATTAAAATATTGCTGCTGAAAGCCGAACTAGTGGACAGATCTCCCCAAATGAAAACGAGCAAACGAGCATGACATCACCACATCGCCGCGCTGCTGTCTGTGCAACACCCCCCTCCACGGGAGGGGAAAGGGGGAGCCACAGACCCTCACGATGGCTATCCACACCTGCAGTTCTGAGGCTAGATGTCAAAACATGCAAAAAAAACAAAAACAAAAAATGCCGACCGAAGAGAGGGAGGGCTGCCAGGGAGCCTCTGGGTCTCACCCAGAAAATGGCATTTCATTACATTCAATGCTGGTTTCTGGGGGGAGCCCTGTCGGCTCCCCGGAGCTACTTACCCAAAGATAACATAAGAGGGACAAGCCCAGGAGGCGATTCCCAACACAGCAAACATACAATGTCACGGGCACGAGGATAGACCGCAGGAAGGCCAGACCGAAGGACACAGCGGACAACCTGGGAGACCCGAACCCCGGAACAGGGAAAAAGGGAAACCGCTCAACTCAAATTGCGTCCCTGGCCACCAAGGCCATGGCGCGCAGAAAACGGCGGAGAGCCGCAACTGAACACAACACATGATGCACCCCCGACCAGACCAACAGAGTATCAACAACCCAAGAACCCCTCTGGAAAACAGCAGTCTCATTCCGCACCAGAAAAGAAGGAGATAGCTGCAAACGAAGAAAACAACCACCCGGACCAAAAGAGGAGAAGTCCCTGCACCGGAGGAGAGCATGAAGCTCCCCGAAACGACCCCCAGAAGCCAATGCCAACAAGAAAAGAGCCTTCTCCCAAACAAACCTGAACCAAAGGGGTTACCACAAACTGAGGAGAAGAAAGAAAGGAGAGCACCTGGTCCAACAACCAGGACGGCTTAGGCAGCACATGAGCAAGCCAGAGGTGAAACAACGCACGAGACAGCTTGCGGAATGGAGCAGAAGTATCATCAATACCAAACGCAAACTGCAGCGGCTCCGCTAGCACCGCATGATACAAGGTGTCAGTATTTGGCATAAGATGACTGTCCTGGAACAACCATGAAAGAAAGGACAAGACAACACCTACCCTGAGCCACCGTAAGAGCCTCGCATCACTCAAGCATGCGTGACCGACAGAACGAATGCCACGCCTCCAACGAGAAAAAGGGGCAGTCTGCAAACTAGGACGACTCCGGAACCTCATAATGAACCCAGTAGGGACAGGAAAGTCTTTCGTGTATGGTCCCTACTGGGACCATACACGAAAGAAGTAGGATTCATTACGAAGGCAAAAGCCGGGTTGTGCAGGACGTAAGACACAATGGCCTCCCGCATTACATGAAGTGGGATGCAGGAGGTCAAAAACCTCCAGAACGACTGGACCGAAGAACCCTCAGGATCACAGAACCGAACCCGGGGAGGTATAGACACCAAATACAACTTGTACGAGGAGGGGGAAAAAGAGAACTCCACTCCCGGTAATTCCAAACCCCGCTACGAGGGTACAAAAACCAAAGAGGGGTCCAATGGAGCTCAAGGCCCCCAAGTCAACCCCTCCCCCGCCCCGGGAACCTCCCCACGAGGATTCAGGGCTGAGCCGTCCTCCAAATCCCCCGCCTCTAAAGAAAAGGCAGGAGCAGCCAAAAAGCAGGAACCTAGGGGGCCCACTGGTCAGATACAAAAGCTCCGGCCTAACGACCAGATTCGAATGCCTCCGTCGCCACATTGGAAAGGGACTCCCCCAAAACTGACAGTCTCAACACCAACTAAACCCTGCCCCGACTCCGAAGCCCTGAGATGCTTTGAAACCTGAAGCAAAGGGGGAGGAGAACCAGGATGCACAACAGAAAGGAAAGGACAAGAGGGTATGGATGGAACCAAATTCGAGGCGACTAACACCCTCAAGTTTGGATCCCTATAACCAAAAAAAGGGCAGTCTAGGGGCATCCTGGGTAGCAACCAACCTAGCATGCTGCAGCAACCTAAATCGAGCATGCAACGATGAAGCTGCCTGTATCCCGCACATCATGATCATCGGTCTGGGTGAAACAGAGTACGAACAAGCAACAAAACTCGCCAGACTCCGGATCGAAAGTGTCACCGACCCAACAGACAGCATGACGGACACTCACACCGAGTCGAAAGTGTCACCGACCCAACAGACAGTATGACGGACACTCACACCGAGCCGAAAGTGTCACCGACCCAACAGACAGCATGACGGAGGCACACCCTGTGAGTGTCACCCTGAGGCAAGGGGATAGAGCAACCTTCAAACTTGCACAAAGCGAGAGGGGACACAAGGGTCATCCATTGGACCACAGAGCCCCTGCGAGGTTTCCCAGGGCCCTTAGTTGTGGTATTCCTCTAAGGGAAGCCCAGGCTGGGTACTGTTAATCGGTGCCCAAAACTACTGAGCAAACTACTAAAGCTGAACCCCCAGGACGTGTACACTCGCTAGTGCCCACCACATTACAGTAAGGTGTGACCAATCAAAAGCAGACCTCCCACCAGGCAGGAAAAACAAAAAGGAAAATAAATCCCTGCAAGAGGACAACGTACCCGGGCGGAACAGAGCCGGCCACTATGAGAGGTAACAACTAGCTGTACAGTACCCTATGCTCCAACCAGTCACTAAAACTACCCCTACCCAGAGGCAAACAAGGGAGCATGAACACCCCAGCTGACTTCAAGGGCTGTCAATCACCGAACAGCAAAAGACACAGCAGAGGTATATCCCAAGGTGATTTGTGGAAGGTGGCCCCAAGCCCCAGGGGCAGTACTTACAAGGCACCTAGGGAAGATGACCCTAGGCACATGCAGCCCAAGTACTTGTGAAATTACTCCTGGTTCATGCACCACTAAGACACAGCACCACCACCACGAGGCACAGAGCTGGAAACAGGAAACAGGAGCCAGAGACACACGACCGTTGCCAATCACATCAGCCGAAGAACTGCAGAGTAAATAGCTGTCGTGAAGGTCTGGGGCTCCCCTTTCCCCCTCCCTAGGAAAGGAGTGAGGTGCGTAGACAGCTGGGCAGTGATGTGGTGATGTAATGGTCGTTTGCTAGTTTTCATTTGGAGAGTTCTGTCCATTAGTTTGGCTTTCAGTAGAAATATTTTAACCAGAATAGGGGTTTGTTTTGTGGCGCTTACTTTTCTTGGTGCCTGACCCGGTCGATGACAGACAGAATGCTTCCAACCACACGGAGGTTTCTATAGGCCATTGCTCCTCGTGCCTCTCTGAGGGGGCCAGGTTCTGGCTCGTGGTCCGTGGTAGGCCTAGAACTACATGCACATTGATGCCAAAGTCAAATATATCCATATTAGCCTGGATAGCTTCAGGGAGCCGATGGGGCTTCCCCTAGAAAACCAGCATTGAGCGTTGAATATAATGAAATGAAATTTTCTGTGGGGAGCCTGTTGGCTCCTTGAAGCTATCAAACTGACATGAGCCATACTAGTTTGGTGTCATCAGTCCTTGGAGTTGTGTGTGCCTACCGGGGACCACGAGCCAGAACCTTGTCCACTCAGAGAGGTGCAGGGAGCAATGGCCATATGAGCACTCTACATTTAGAGTGTAGTCATGTCTGGGATATAGCCATCGACCAGGGATATCACCAGAATGGTAGGCAAGACATTACAAACCTCCAACTCATAGACCCCCCCCCCTAAACGAAAACAAGGAAGCGAGCAAATAGTAATTTCACTGGCGTGACCACTTGTTAGTACCACCCCTTCCCCCCAGCAGGGAAGGGGGTAACCTTAACCTCTGGTCTTAAAAGTAAATGCTGTGAAATGCCGAACGCTAAGCATAGCGATCGATGCACATCGCAAGACGTGGCATGTCCTCACCAGGAAGGCATACTACATCAGGGACAATGAAATCGGTACTATGAGTGTGGCGGACAAGTACTGTATAAGTATTTAAGAATACTTATCAGTGCCGGGGGCAGACGCTTATCCTATGGTTCCCTGTTTGAGGACGGCCTGACGAACATCACTAAGGCACCACTCAAACCCCAACAGAGGCTATACCTACTAAAACACCACCTAATCCCCAAGATAAAACCACCGGCTTGTTCTCGGACGTGCGTTTAAGACAGAATTAGTGAGACTTGACCGGCGGCTGCGGCATGCCATTTGTGGCTGGCTGTGACAACCTCATGATACTCCTAATGCCTTTTTCATGCCGACGTAAAGGAAGGTGGACTAGGAATTCCCGACTTTCCTACATCAATCTGCCTACTGAAGAACAAACGGCTCGGGGCGTTGGTAGATTCGGAGGATCCAGTGGTATTGGCAGCGGCTCTCCTACCCACGTTCCAAGCGCGAATGCGTCGATGGGTAGACCCCGACCACGGCTGCCAGAACACCTTCTAACAGGACGACTGAGTGCTCGAGAAGGTTAAAAGAAAAACTGTATAGCATGGTTGATGGTGCCGGCCTTGCGTCCTCTTGTGAGGTTCCATCTTGCCACAAGTGGGTCGCATCCGGTACCCGTCTGCTAAGTGGAGGAGATTTTGCACGTGCCATCCAGATTAGGGCAAACGCTGTAGCCACTCCATCTAGAGCAGCTAGGGGTAGACCCGAGGCTTCTGGTCTCTGCGATGCTTGCCAGAAACCAGGGACCCTGGGCCACATATCCCAGGCATGCTACAAGACACATGGGGCTCGGATGAAACCTCATGATGTTATTTCCCGGTTCGTAGCCAGCCGTTATTACCCGGCCGTAGTCGTATTCAAAGTGGTTTTGAAGTGGAACGTGAAGTCAGTATACCGGATGGAGGGACCTTCTGTAAGCCTGACATCATAGCTTGCAAAGGTGATGAGGCCTTTATATTAGACACGCAGGTCTCAACTGATAACTTTCCACTCTCCTGTCCACATCAGAGCAAGTGCGACAAGTACAGCACCCCAGAGATCCTTCAAAAGATCAGGGAATATACCGGGTAGCACACAGCATCCGCCTCTTCGATAATCCTTAATTGGAGAGGAGGATGGTGCAAGGAGAGTGCACGTGGTCTTCAGGATATGGGACTCGCCAAGAGCGACCTTGAGATTTGCTCTGTGAAAGCCCTAACCTGGACATATTCCATCTACAGAATATGGTCCAAGACCACATCTAGGGCAGACCACCTTAGTCCCAGGATCACCGTGCACAGGGTGCATAAGGGTTAATATAGTCTTGCTTAGGTGAACCGCAGCCAGGATAGCTGGCAGCCAACTATCTAAGCAGAGTCGTCATCTGGAGTACCACTTCCCCAAATGGTTTCTCACAAGAGGGTGGATGACCTGGCCGTAGCCCACAAGTGGGTAAGGCGGCGGCCAGAGGGACCCCCATGCGCATACATGATATCCCTCCCGCTCCGGGGCCTTGTTATGAGCTTCCACTATGAATAGTTTTTCCATGTATGCCGATGTCAAGTCACCAATCCTGCCGCTTAGGCAGCTTGTTGTTTTGCCTTCAGCTTTAGTTCTTTTTAATGATACTTACTGTGCTCCTCTCCCTGCGCGTGCTGTGTCCCATATAAGAAAAACGAAATATAAAGAATTTTTCATTTTGTGTATGTTATTTTCATGTTATTATTATGTTATTATTATCATCTTAACTTTTGTGGGTTGTGATGAAATCTGCCATTTATGTGTATTTTAGTTTGTTTTGTAGGGAATTAGGTATGCTTAGGGGTGCCTTCTCACCATGCCCTGTGGCTGGGGGGACTGGTGCCCTGAAGCTACATAAACACCCTATACCCCCGAAGTGGCAAGGGGAGTTAGGGGACAACAATAGCCTAATAAAAGCTAGGCAGACCTCTTTTGCTAAAAAGAAGCATAAAGCTTTAAGAAAACAAAAACAAAAACAAAACCCCAAAGCAACACCACGGATCAACCGTCCCTAGAGAAACCTCGGCCGCTGCTGATATGAAGGCTGCACCAGCTGCAATGCCCCCCACCCAGCAAAACACACTCCCTACCCGGGGCAAGACAGAAAGTCCAAGACCCCCGAGAGACACCCATGGGCGAGAATGACGTCAAGCAATGAAGCCCTCGACCGGGAATGAGACCAAAGCGACTCAGGGAAGGAAACCCTGACCCACACCCACAAGGGAAGTACTTACCGGCAACTAGGGAAGATAGTCGTAGGCGCATGCAGCCTGGTACACTTTGAGAACACCTGGGCCACCATACCACACTATCCTGGCAAAACCAAAACATGCCAAAGCCAGTAAAGAATTGAGGTCAGAGAGGACGGCATAACACCGTCACATCAGTCTTTGAACTGATGTGACGGTGAAGTGAACAGCTTGGATGAGCGGGGAGGGAAGGGGCGCTAACGAGCGAGCGGGCCAGTGAGATTACGATATGCTTGTTTCCTTGTATTCTTTTGGGGGGAGTTCTTTGGCTCTGTTTGGATGTAGGATGCAATTTAATGAGTTGGAAATAGTTTGTAATATCTCGCCTACCTTTCTGGTGGTATCCCCGGTGGATGACAGACACAACTATACCCTAAGTGTAGAGTGCTCATATGGCCATTGCTCCCTGCACCTCTCTGAGTGGACCAGGTTCTGGCGTTGGTCTCCAGTAGGCACGCTGAACTCCAAAGACTGATGACACCAAACTAATATGGCACATGTCAGTTTTGATAGCTTCAGGGAGCCTCCAGAGCTCCCCACAGAAAATGATTGTAGAAACAATCAAGGCCAACACTAGTCCTCTGACATATAGCTTTCATCCTGGTAGTAGCTCTCATCCTGTAACTACACTTAGGTAATTACATGCAACTCTGTCAACAAGACACAAGCCTTGTCTAAGAACATTTACAAGGTCTCACATTGACATATCCAGCAACCAATGTAGAACTTGGTTGCTGGGTATGTCAATGTCAGACCTTGTAAATGTTCTTTGACAAGGTCTGACATTGACATATCCAGCAACAAACTTCTACAGCTCACCAAACCAGTAGAGATGTGGATATTTATTTCATTTCCACTTTTCCTGACATTTTGCATCATAATTAATCATTCAATATGGAAAAATAAATAAATAAATAAATAAATAAATATATAAATATATAAATATTAAATATATATATATATTAACAAGTTTAATCCGTTCTGGCACCGAGCTCGTTACCTGGAAAACTCGTCTTTGGAAACAAATTTCCTTATTTAAAATAAAGGAAATAAATTTAATCCGTACCACTCCCAAAAACATCCATACTTGTTTGACATTTTTTAAGTAAATATAATACTGCACATGTAATTATAAATGTTTTGTTGTACTGTTTTAATGTTTACTTTACCTTATGAAGAGTCGTTGCTGGCTTGAGGGAGATGATGGGGAGGTGGGAAGGAGGAGAGGGGTTATGGTGTGGAAGGAGAATCCACCTCTGAGTCAGGTGGGCCCTCACTTCTTGGGATTTTCACCCCACTGGGACCAGGTTGTGGTTCACTATCACTGCTCTTCTTTTCTCTACTTTTGGAAAAAACTTTTCTATTGACAATTGCTTTTGTCTTTGTTTTAGGATGTCCCTAAAACGAGACAGCAAATTGTCATTAAACATATTCACACACACGGGATTGTCACTGCTTGATCAGGGTGATGTCATTGGAAGAGGCAGCATCCTCCCTTACCTCCTCATTCCCTTACTAATGGTGTAAATTGGTGATGAGGACATGCCATACTCCCCTTGTGAGATCAGTCACACAGACACCACACTCATGCTTTGCTATAATTTCCTTCTTCAAATCCACAGTAATTGTATCTTTCTTCCTCTTGACAACACTGTCTTTAGCAAGCAGCTTCTTTGGAGACATCGTGTGTAACAAATGTAGTCGCAAAACCACTAAAAACCCAAAGAGCAAATAAATCCAGAGGGATGCTTGTCGTGTGAGATACAACAACAACACTGGTGTTGGAGGCGTCCGAGAATTTGAGAGAACCTGCGAGACGCTAGGAAGCAGCACGTGGTTTCGCTCGTTAATAGAGACAAATTTGCTGCGAGTGGCTCGCTCGTTACTGGAAAAACTCGTTAATAGAGCCACTCGTTAATCGAGGTTCCACTGTATATATATATATTTGGGTGCATGAGCGAACATGTGTGTATATGATAGCTGCACATGGGACATAAGAGGATATGGATGAAAGCCAAACATGCAAATTTAACTATAACAGAAGAGGAAGGCAATTACAAGAAACAATAGAAAAAAACCTGGGAGTATTTCATGTGAATAAGATAACATCAGCAGTATATGGGCAGTTACCAAACATAAGAACATCATTAAGAATCTAAACAAGGAGTCTTTCAAGTCCACACACACTTATATAAAACCATTACTTGAGTATGCAGCTCCAGCATGGAACCCACACCTTGAGAAGCTTAAACAGAAAGTTCAAAGGTTTGCAGTTAGATTAGCAACAGAATTAAGATGTCTCAGCTATGAGAACAAGTTGAGAGAACTCATCCTTACAACCTCAGAGGAGAGAAGAAACTGTACAAGACCTTGGGAAAGGAGGGGTGGAATAGATAAAGTGGGTAGAAGAAGCCTGTTTAAATAAAAAAAAAGAGGCAGGATGAGGGGACATCGGTGGAAGCTGGAACTGCAATTGAGTCAGAGATTTAAGGAAGTTCTTGTTCCCTGTGCGGGTGGTCAGCAAGTGGAATGCACCGAGGGAAGAGGTTGTTGAAGCCATGTACATACACAACTTAAACAAGAAATATGATGATAACAATAATGTTGAGAGATGTAATTAGCACAGCATGTATAAACAGCTAGGTAAGGCTAGGCATAATATTAAACCTCACTCTCTCATAGTCACTGATATGTAAGCACTGATATGCATGCAGAGTTGTAAGAAAGCACTTCTTTAGTTTGTTGGTAGTAAGTGAAATGAAGTGGAACAGGAGACAGCAGAGGTTAATTATCTGTATATTCGCAGCTTTAAAAATAGATGTAACAGTTAAAGGAGTCAATGTACCAGACAAAGTACAGCTAGAAAGGGAGGGATCTAGAGCTGAAGCTTGACCCTTTAATCTCTACTGACAAAGAATTACAAGATTATCTTCAGATGATTTCAGGGCTTAGCATACCCGTGGCCCGGTTCTCGACCAGGCCTCCTTTTCATAACACCCCCCAGGAAGCAGACCGTAGCATCTGTCTAACTCCCAGATACCTATTAACTGCTAGGTAACATGGGCATCAGGGTAAAAGACACTGCCCATTTGTTTCCGCCTCCACCGGGGATCGAACCGAAGTGCTGTCCACTCAGCTCTCGGGCCCCTAAGTCAGGTAAGCACACTTTATATATGTATTTCAAATATAACTAAATGAGCATGATTACCATGATATTTGGTATTAGAGGTAAAACCTTTGAGATAACCCAAACCAAAAACCATTGAGATAATGAGGAGCAAGACCAATTACTGCACTTGCATTTATCTTATCTTACCAATCTCTATCAACATGTTGCTATTATCTAAACTCAGGCAAAATCTAAAACAATATAGGCAAAGAGGCATCTCTCACAATCAAAGTTATTATAACAAAACAGGAAATGATGAGCAAAATTAAGCAATTAAGATAATCCTCCAACAATAGACTAAAGGAATGAGCAAATAAAATATACCAACGCATACCCTCTATATTGCCAAGTATTATGCTATGAGAATGTTAGTCACCTTCAGCTAGAGAGTGTTAGTAATCTGAACGTTAACAAGCTTCTATTTCTAAAGCATAAGAAAAGAAAACAAATATAATGACAAATACAACAGGCAAAAATATATTCAGGGAATCTGTCATACCTATCGTTGCCTTCAGATTCCTTTGATTGTCGGCTTGAACATGAAAAAAA
>WNGS01163118.1:53630-74486 GCA_020271785.1 Procambarus virginalis | reverse complement strand
ACCCCTTGCTGATCTTGTCATTGCAGTAACAACCTTGCCAAAAAGGCGCTCCTCAATACCTTGCACAATCTGCAGCACAAACAGGCGAGAAAGTACTCCACACGGCTGGTCAAGATGTGAGGTCGCTGCATCCCGCGTCACAGCTGGTGAGGTCACTAGTGGTGAGGTCACTCCGGCTCCACAATTTCGGCCCCACAATTTCACAATACCACGATGGGCTCAACACTACTTTCAGTGGAGCTGTTTCTACTGTTTTTCTTCACTTTCTTGTGGTTTGAGTGAGCTTACTAGTTATTCAATCACTCATATACACTCATATATGCATATACACTGTTTATCCCTCCAAATTCACTAGCTATGCAAGAGCTTCCCAGACCCTTCTGACCTCCACGGCTGATATGTGTGTGTGGTGTGTGTGTGTGTGTGTGTGTGTGTGTGTGTGTGTGTGTGTGTGTGTGTGTGTGTGTGTGTGGGTGTGTGTGTGTGTGTGTGTGTGTGTGTGTACTCACCTAATTGTACTCACCTAATTGTGCTTGCGGGGGTTGAGCTTTGGCTCTTTGGTCCTGCCTCTCAACTGTCAATCAACTGGTGTAACCCGAATTGGAGTGTGTGTGTGTGTGTGTGTGTGGTGTGTGTGTGTGTGTGTGTGTGTGTGTGTGTGTGTGTGTGTGTGTGTGTGTGTGTGTGTGTGTGTGTGTATGTGTGTGTGTGTGTTTGTGTGTGTGTGTGGGGGGCGTGTGCGTGCGCATGCGCGCGTGTGTGTGTGTGTGTGTGTGTGTGTGTGTGTGTGTGTTTGTGTACTCACTTAGTTGTACTCACCTAGTTTTCTTTGCGGGGGTTGAGCTCTGGCTCTTTGGTCCCGCCTCTCAACTGTCAATCAACTGGTGTGCAGATTCCTGAGCCTATTGGGCTCTATCATATCTACATTTGAAACTGTGTATGGAGTTAGCCTCCACCACAACACTATTTAATACATTCCATTTGTTAACTACCCTGACACTGAAAAAATTCTTTCTAACGTCTCTTTGGCTCATCTGGGTACTACGTTTCCACCTGTGTCCCCCTTGTTCGTGTTCCACCAGCGCTAAAGAGTTTGTCTGACAATTTCCCTGAGAATTTTGTTGGTGGTTATCATGTCTCCCCTTACTCTTCTGTTTTCCAGGGTTGTGAGGTTCAGCTCCCTTAGCCTTTCCTCGTAACTCAGTCCTCTCAGTTCCGGGACGAGTCTGGTGGCATACCTCTGGATCTTCTCTAACTTCGTCTTGTGTTTAACTCGGTGCGTGTGTGTGTATTCACCTAGTTGTCTTTGCAGTGGTTGAGCTTTGCTCTTTCGGCCCGACTCTCAACTGTCAATCAACTGTTTACTAAATACTTTTTTCTCTCTCCACACCACATACACACCACCCAGGAAGCACCTCGTGACAGCTGACTAACTCTCAGGTACCTATTTACTGCTAGGTAACAGGGGCATTCAGGGTGAAAGAAACTTTGCCCATTTGTTTCTGCCTCGTGGGGGATTCGAACCCGCTCCACAGGATTACGAGTCCTGCGCGCAATCCACCAGGCTACGAGGCCCCCTGTGTGTACTCACCTAGTTCACATAGTCGTGCTCACCAAGTTGTGTTTGCGGGTGTTGAGCTCTGGTTCTTTGGTCCCGCCTCTCAACCGTCAATCAACAGGTGTACAGATTCCCGAGCCTATTGGGCTCTATCATATCTACACTTGAAACAGTGTATGGAGTCAGTCTCCACTACATCACTTCCTAATGCATTCCATTTGTCAACCACTCTGACACTAAAAAAGTTCTTTCTAATATCTCTGTGGCACATTTGGGCACTCAGTTTCCACCTGTGTCCCCTAGTGTTTGTGCCCCTTGTGTTCAATAGCCTGTCTTTTTCTACCCTATCAATTCCATTGAGAATCTTGAATGTGGTGATCATGTCCCCTCTAACTCTTCTGTCTTCCAGCGAAGTGAGGTTTAATTCCCGTAGTCTCTCCTCGTAGCTCATACCTCTCAGCTCGGGTACTATTCTGGTGGCAAACCTTTGAACCTTTTCCAATTTAGTCTTATCCTTGACTAGATATGGACTCCAGGATTGGCCTGACATATGTGGTATACAAAGTTCTGAATGATTCCTTACACAAATTTCTGAATGCCGTTCTTATGTTGGCCAGCCTGGCATATGCTGCTGATGTTATCCTCTTGATATGGACTGCAGGGGCCAGGTCTGGCGTGATATCAACCCGCAAGTCTTTTTCTTTCTCTGACTCTTGAAGAATTTCATCTCCCAGATGATTCCTTGTATCTGGCCTCCTGCTCCCTACACCTATCTTCATTACAATACATTTGCTTTGGCTAAAATCTAACAACCATTTGCTCGACCATTCCTTCAGCTTTTCTAGGTCTTTTTGAAGCCTCAAGCAGTCTTTCTCTATCTTAATCCTTCTCATTATTTTGGCGTCGTCAACATTGAGAGAAATGAATCAATACCCTCTGGGAGATCATTAACATATATCAGAAACAAGATAGGAACGAGTACAGAGCCCTGTTGGACTCCACTGGTGACTTCACGCCAATCTGAGGTCTTAACTCTCACCTTAACTCTCTGCTTCCTATTGCTTAGGTACTCCCATATCCACTGGAGCACCTTACCAGCAACACCGGCCTGTCTCTCCAGCTTATGTAGCAGCCTCTTATGCGGTACTGTGTCAAAGGCTTTCCGACAATCCAAAAAAATGCAGTCTGCCCAGCCTTCTCTTTCTTGCTTAATCTTTGTCTCCTAGTCGTAGAATTCTATTAAGCCAGTCAAGCAAGATTTACCCTCCCTGAACCCATGTTGGCGATTTGTCACGAAGTCCCTTCTCTCCAGATGTGTTTCTAGGTTTTGTCTCACGATCTTCTCCATCACCTTTCATGGTATACAAGTCAAGGACACTGGCCTGTAGTTCAGTGCCTCTTGCCTGTCGCCCTTTTTGTATATTGAGACCACATTCGCCGTCATCCATATATCTGGTAGGTCTCCCGTCTCCAGTGACCTACTATACACTATGGAGAATAGCAAGGAAAGTGCCTCTGCACACTCTTTTAGTAATCATGGCGAGATCCCATCTGAACCAACAGCCTTTCTAACATTCAGATCCAGCAGGTGTCTCTTTACCTCATCTCTCGTGTGTGCTCACCTAGTTGTGCTTGCGGGGGTTGAGCTCTGGCTCTTTGGTCCCGCCTCTCAACCGTCAATCAACATATGTACAGGTTCCTGAGCCTATTGGGCTCTATCATATCTACACTTGAAACTGTGTATGGAGTCAGCCTCCACCACATCACTTCCTAATGCATGCCATTTGTCAACCACTCTGACACTAAAAAAGTTCTTTCTAATATCTCTGTGGCTCATTTGGGCACTCAGTTTCCACCTGTGTCCCCTAGTGCGTGTGCCCTTTGTGTTAAATAGCCTGTCATTATCAACCCTGTCGATTCCCTTGAGAATCTTGAATGTGGTGATCATGTCCCCCCTAACTCTTATGTTTTCCAACGAATTGAGGTTTAATTCCCGTAGTCTCTCCTCGTAGCTCATTCCTCTCAGCTCGGGTACTTGTCTGGTGGCAAACCTTTGAACCTTTTCCAGTTTAGTCTTATGCTTGACTAGATAAGGACTCCATGCTGGAGCCGCATACTCCAGGATTGGTCTGACATATGTGGTATATAATGTTCTGAAAGATTCCTTACACAAGTTTCTAAAGGCCGTTCTTATGTTAGCCAACCTGGCATATGCTGCTGATGTTATCCTCTTCATATGAGCTTCAGGGGACAGGTCTGGCGTGATATCAACCCCCAGGTCTTTCTCTCTCTCTGACTGTTGAAGTATTTCATCTCCCAAATGATACCTTGTATCTGGTCTCCTGCTTCCTACCCCTATCTTCATTACATTACATTTGCTTGGGTTAAACTCTAACAGCCATTTGTTCGACCATTCATGCAGCTTGTCCAGGTCTTCTTGAAGCCTCAAGCTGTCCTCCTCTGTCTTAATCCTTCTCATAATTTTGGCGTCGTCAGCAAACATTGAGAGGAATGAGTCTATACCCTCTGGGAGATCATTTACGTATATCAGAAACAGGATAGGTCCAAGCACAGAGCCCTGTGGGACTCCACTGGTGACTTCACGCCATTCTGAGGTCTCACCCCTCACTGTAACTCTCTGCTTCCTATTGCTTAGGTACTCCCTTATCCACTGGAGCGCCCTACCAGTTACTCCTGCCTGTTTCTCCAGCTTATGCATCAACCTTTTATGGGGTACTGTGTCAAAGGCTTTCCGACAGTAAAAAAAAATGCAGTCCGCCCATCCTTCTCTTTCTTGCTTAGTCTTTGTCACCTGATCGTAGCCTGTAAGGCAAGATTTACCCTCCCTGAACACATGTTGATGGGTTGTCACGAAGTCTGTTCTCTCCAAATGTGTTACTAGGTTTTTTCTCACAATCTTCTCCATCACCTTGCATGGTATACAAGTTAAAGACACTGGCCTGTAGTTCAGTGCCTCTTGTCTGTCACCCTTTTTGTACATTGGTACTACATTAGCAGTCTTCCATATTTCTGGTAGGTCTCCCGTTTTCAGTGACCTACTATACACTATGGAGTGTACTCCTGCACACTCTTTCAATACCCATGGTGAGATTCCGTCTGGCCCAACAGCTTTTCTCACATCCAGCTCCAATAGGTGCTTCTTGACCTCATCTCTTGTAATTTCGAACCTATCCAAGGTCACCTGGTTTGCTGCCACCTCTCCTAGCGCCGTGACATCTCCCTGTTCTATTGTAAAGACCTGGAACCTTTTGTTGAGTTCTTCACACACCTCTTTGTCATTCTCTGTGTACCTGTCCTCGCCCACCCTAAGTTTCATCACCTGTTCCTTCACTGTTGTCTTCCTCCTGATGTGACTGTGTAGTAGCTTTGCTTCGGTCTTGGCTTTATTAGCTATATCATTTTCATACCTTTTCTCAGCTGCTCTTCTCACACTAACATACTCGTTCCTGGTTCTCTGGTATCTCTCTCTACTTTCTGGTGTTTTGTTATTACGGAAGTTTCTCCATGCCCTTTTGTTCAGCTCCTTTGCTTTCATACATTCCCTATTAAACCACGGATTCTTCCTTTGCTTCTCTGTTTTTCCTGTCGGGCAGGGACAAACCTGCTTACAGCCTCCCGACATTTTTGGGTGACATTGTCCATCATGTCTTGTACGGACTTTGTTCCGAAATCTGTGTCCCAATGTATATCCCATAGGAATTTATTCATCTCATAGTTTCCCTTTCGGTGCGCCAGCCCTTTGTTTCCCAGTTCTTTTTTGGGGGGTGATAATTCCTAGCTCAACCAGGTACTCAAAGCTGATTTGGACTGATTTTGGAGGAGACAGACTCAATACACAGTTTCTATACTTTTCTATACATTCTCGATACTCAGTATTATGTTGCTAATTGCAACATAGAGAAGGTTTTCAGGTTTTGCGGCTACAAACGGGAAATGATATGATTGATAAAGTTAGTGCTCACGAAGAAGGCTACAAAAGAGGAAATTTTATTGAGAAAGAGCAAACTTATGAGGGCCATGACGAAGGAAGAGAGAAGGAAGGTTGCAGAAGCAAGGAGGAGATGCACTGAGTGGGATGGGAATGGGGGAGCCACAGGACTCGGCTTAGTATCTGCAGTAACCTATGAGGGGAGTTGGAATCCCCTCATCAGCAGGCGTGTATCCCCCTGGGAGGAATGTAACAGAAGCCTCCCACCATCCCTCCCCACGACACTTCTCCCCGAATTACCTGTACTTGTACAATTATTAGAGACCATCTCCAGACCATTCCCCCTCCCCTTGCTCTCTGACTCCAGGACCCCCCCTATGTTCCACCCCATACCCTCCTTACTGCCCAACCCCTTTCCCCACTCCCAGGCCTTCCCTGTTCTGACACTCCACGCCCTTACCTGTTCCCCACCCCAAGCTTTTCTTCCTACCCCACCCTCCTCCTTCCATGCCCCCCAACCCAGGCTATCCTTCCCTCCCCAACCCCTGACCTACGTGCCCTTCCCCCCCCCCAGTCTCCCCCTTCATTCCACTCCCCCGATCTCCCTTCCCTATCTCACGACACCTCACCAAATGCCGTAATTGGCTCCCAACCCCACACCCTTTCAGTCATTCCACCCCAGACCCTCCTAGCATCCCCGTACCAGATCCTCCCATCCCCTTCACACCCAGATCCACCCAGCCCCCCCCCCCTCACATCCAGATCCTCCCAGCCTCCCCTCACATCCATATCCTCCCAGCCCCCTCACACCCAGATCCTCTCGTCCCGCTCACACCCAGATCCTCCCATCCCCCTCAAACCTAGATTCCCCAAGTCCCTCACATCCAGATCCTCCCAGCCCCCTCACACCCAAATCCTCCCAGCTCCCTCACACCCAGATCCTCCCAGCTCCCTCACACCCAGATCCTCCCAGCCCCTTCACACCCAGATCCTCCCAGCTCCCTCCCACCCAGATCCTCCCAGCTCCCTCACACCCAGATCCTCCCAGCTCCCTCACACCCAAATCCTCCCAGGCCCTTCACACCCAGATCCTCCCAGCTCCCCTCACACCCAGATCCTCCCAGCTCCCTCACACCCAGATCCTCCCAGCTCCCTCACACCCAGATCCTCCCAGCTCCCTCACGCCCAGATCCTCCCAGCTCCCTCACACCCAGATCCTCCCAGGCCCTTCACACCCAGATCCTCCCAGCTCCCTCACACCCAGATCCTCCCAGCTCCCTCACACCCAGATCTTCCCAGCTCCCTCACACCCAGATCCTCCCAGGCCCTTCACACCCAGATCCTCCCAGCTCCCTCACACCCAGATCTTCCCAGCTCCCTCACCCAGATCCTCCCAGGCCCTTCACACCCAGATCCTTCTAGCTCCCTCACACCCAGATCTTCCCAGCTCCCTCACACCCAGATCCTCCTAGCTCCCTCACACCCAGATCCTCCTAGCTCCCTCACACCCAGATCCTCCTAGCTCCCTCACACCCAGATCCTCCTAGCTCCCTCACACCCAGATCCTCCTAGCTCCCTCACATCCAGATCCTCCCAGCTCCCTCACACCCAGATCCTCCCAGCTCCCTCACACCCAGATCTTCCCAGCTCCCTCACATCCAGATCTTCCCAGCTCCCTCACACCCAGATCCTCCAGGTCTCCCTTCTTCTCAACCTGATCTCTCCCTGCCCACCAATCCAATCACGGAAGGACAGACTGCGAGAACAAGGAGCTGCATGGAGATGAGGAAACATGGAGAGCTAAACTATTTGAAGTGGCGACAAGAAACTTTTTAAGCCACCATGTCAGGAGACACATAAGAATAAGAGGCAGCCATGAACCAGTGAAACTCTTGTCTTCACTCTGAACGACTCCGACATAAGAAAAAACGGTTTCGAAGCTCTCGTGGTAATGAGCGATCACAGTGTGCTAATGTTTGAGTATCTGGTCGAGGAATGGCTAATGTACTCAGGAAAGGAAAGGGACCAGAAAGCAAAAGGCTGACATTCCGAAAGGGAAACTATGAAGAGATAAGATACATGGGAAACAGATCTTAGGGGAAAGACGGCCCAAAACAAGATGGACTACGCCACGCAGAAGTGTCAGGAGACAGCAGGTAAGTTTGTACCGTTCCCAAAGAAAAGAAAACAAATGCAGATGTGAAACCCATGGTTTAATCAGAGATGTAAGCTAGCAAAACAACTAAGTACAAGGGCGAGGAGAAACTATAGAAATAACAGGCCACTAGAGAGCAAAGAGGGAGGGAATTATCAGGAGAAAGCGCCAGGCCATTACGACCATATAGCACTTGGAAGGGGTCAGGATAAGGATTTAGGATGGCCCGGGTGGAAGGAATGGGGCCCAACTACTTGGACAGTCGGGGATTGAACGCCGACCTGCGTGAAGCAAGACCGTTGCTCCACCGTCCAGCCCAAGTTGTGTGTGAGAAACACACACAGCTTGTGTGTGTTTGTTTGTGTGAAACACAATTAAGAAATTCCATGAGGTCTTCACATTAAAGCAAGGAGAAGTTCCAGAAATAAGCGAGGGATTATCTAACCAGGCACCACTAGACGACTTTGTGATTAACAATGGGGAGGTAAGAAAGCATTTATTAGACTTGGATGTGACAAAGGCTATAGGCCAGGATGGAATCTTACCATGGATACTAAAGGAAGGAGCAGAAGCACTGTCCCTGCCACCCTCCATGGTGCATAACAAATCATGGTAACACGTGAACTGCCAGAAATTTAGAAGACGAGTAATGTAGTTCTGATATTGAAGAAGGGGGATAGACAGGAGGCCCTGAACTACAGGCCAGTGTCCCTAACTTGCATATCATATAAGATGACGGCGAATCATCTCTATGCTCCTCTGACTTCCAACCCTTTAGATCACCTTCCAACTTCCTTCAACCGCAAACTAAGACAGCTCTCTAGTCTTTGTCCTTCTGACTTCGATCTAATTAAACGTTTACTTGTCATCTGCCCTTCTTATCATTATTTCTATAGTCTACCTAAGACTCATAAGCCTAGTGTGCCTCTTTGCCCTATCATTTCTTCAAGGGCTCTGTCGGGTATACTCTTGCCTCCTGGCGAGCTAAAACTCTAACGCCTTACCTTGGCACTTTTTCTCGTGCCCATCTTCGTCACTCTCAGGACTTCATAGAAAGACTGCGCCTGCTGTCCTCCGGTAAAATGCTTATTCTTCATGTCGACTCCGTTTACTAATGTTCCCCTTGCTGATGTCCTCTCTTTCCTTAGTCAGAACGCGATTGAGGGCCTTCTTCATCTCACGCTTCACACTGACGTTTTCCTCGAACTCGTCAGACTCTGTGTTGACTCTAAATCCTTCTCTTTCAACGGTAAATACTTCTCTGAAACTTTCGGTATCGCTATGGGTTCCTCCTCTCACACCTGTTCTTGCCAATCTCAACATGGAATACTTCGAAACCGTTCGTCTTCCGACTATTGATACTCGTCCCTCTTTCTGGCTTCGCTATGTTGATGACATTTTTGCTTTATAGCCTTATGACCTTAGTCCTTTCCGGCCTTTCCTCTCCTCTCTTTACTATCTGGCTCTTTATATCCAATTTAAAGTTGAATGGGAATCCAATTCCCTCCTTCCTTTTCTTGACGTTCATGTTCACAGCTCTATGTCCGGGTTCTCTTTCTTTGTCTACCGCAAGCCTATGCATCGTGGTATGTACAATCACTTCTTTTCCTACCATCCTCATTCTGTTAAGAAGAGTGTCCTCATTTCTCTCTTCTTTCGCGCTCAACGTATCAGCGACCATCAGTTTCTTGATTCTGAAATTTCCTTTATTTACAAATCCATCTCTCGCTTTTGTTACCCCTTACATGTTATCAACTGTGCCTATCCTCAAGCGAAACAATTCCTTTCATCCTAAACCTGCTTCCAACACTACTACCACTGTGCTCTGCCTTCCCTTCATATCTGAACTCAAAACTCTTAATAATACCCTTCGTCCTCTTGACATTAAGCTCGCCTTTCGACAAACAAACACTGTTTGAACTAATGTTGATCACACTTCTCCTCCTGCTTCTAAAGCTCTTGGTCTCTATTCTGTTTCCTGTTCGTCTTGTCCTTTCCAATATTTTTGGGAAACGAGCCGTACACTTAATAACTGACTTAAGGAACTCAAAAGATGGATTAAGTCTGCCGACACAGACAATACTCTCTTCTCTCATGTTAGGGATTCTAATTATCATATTGATTTATATTCTAAAAAATCTTTCTGGACTCTACTCTTCACAGACGCCGTCTTGTCGAATCGGTTCTGATACACAACATACCCAACACAAACCTTAGTCCTGGCTTTGTTGTTGTTGACTCTTCCCTTTCACAGTACATACTCAAATGTTCGAAACTGTCTAACAAACGTGACCTGACATAAGCCAACCCATCGTTTTTCTCTTTCTTTTTCTTTATCTTCTTTTTCTTACGTTCCCAGTCTTACTCCCTTTATTATCCCCTTTATATCACCTATCCCTTCCATAATTTTCTCTCTGCTTTTACCTTCCTCTAAGATTTCTTCCTCTTCACCTTTCTCTTGCCTTACTTATGCCTGTGCTTCCCTCATCTCAACACAATCGACTTGATAATGGTCCAGGACTGACCGAAACGTCGTCGGCTCTTCCTCTTCTAGTGTGTGGTTTTGTCAACATTTCTTCAGCAACGTTATTGCGACTCTTCATCTGTATGATAGAGAAGATTGTGCGATAAAAGCTCGAGGAACATCTGGAGCAAAAGAACTTTGTAACACAATATCAGCATGGGTTCATAGATGGTAAATCATGCTTCACAGGATTAATTGAATTCTATGACAAGGCAACACAAATCAGGGAAGAAAGAGAGGAGTGAGCAGACTGCATATTTTTGGATTGCCAGAAAGCCTTTGACATAGTACAACATAAGAGACTAGTGCACAGCTGGAGATGCAGACAAGAGTGAAAGGGAAGGTACTACTTTGGATACGGGAGTACCAAAGCAACAAAAGACAGCGAGTCACTGTGAGAGTTGAGGTCTCAGGAAAAAAAAAATATGGATCAACAAGAATCAGTCATTGGCCCTATACCGTTTCTGATACTTACAAATGATCTCCCAGAGGAAACAGACTCTTTCCTCTCATTGTTTGTTGATGATGCAAAACATTATTAGGATTAAGACGGAGGTAGTTAGTATGAGACTACAAGATGACCTAGACCAACTGAAGGAATTGTCCAACAAATGGCTACTAAAGTTAAACCCAAGTATATGTAATGTAATGAAACTAGACGGAGGAAATAGGCGGCCAGACACTGGATACCGTATTGGCGATGAAGCCCTTCATGAAACGGATATAGTGAAAGACCTAGAAGTTGATATCACACCAAACCAGTCTCTTGAAGCCCACATCTAAAGAATAACATCAGATGCCTATACAAGGCTGGCTAACATCACAACTGCCTTCAGAAACCAGTGTAAGGAATCCTTCACAACGTTATATGCCACATATGTAAAGACCAATCCTGGAGTATGCAGCCCCAGAAGGAATCCCATACCTTGTCAAGCAAAAGACATTAGAAAGAACTTTTTCAGTGTCAGAGTAGTCAGTAAATAGAATGCACTAGGAAATGATGTGGTGGAGGCTGACTCCATACTCTGTTTTAAATATAGATATGATAGAGTTCGAGAAGCTCAGGAATCTGTATACCATTAGATTGACGGTTAAGGCGGGTCCAAAGAGCCGAAGCTCAACCCCCTCAAGCACAGCTAGGTGAGTACAACTATGTGAGTAAGTGAGGGGCCTCGCGGCTGAGTTGGCAGCTCTCCGGGGTCGAAGTCCTGAGGGCGTGGGTTCGATTACAGGCCGAGGCTGAAAGAAATGAGCAGACCAGAATAACACAGGAAGTTACTACGCAAACTTGAGGCGGGCGCGAGTAGACGGAAACGCACTATCATTGGTAAGGAATTACCTAACTGAGAGGTGTCAGAGAGTGACAGTAAGGGGCGAGGAGTCGGACTGGCATAAAGTAACAAAACAGGGTTCCTGAGGGATTGGTGCTGGGACCCCCTACTATTCCTCATTTATGTAAACGACTTGACTGCAGGAGTCGAGTCTTATATGTCGATGTTTGCAGATGACGCAAAACTAAGGAGGAGGGTTGAGACAGATGAGGATTGTAAGATTCTCCAAGCTGATTTGAACAAGCTGTGGAGCAGATCCAAGAAATGGTTGCTGGAGTTCAAAACCAGCAAGTGTAATATGATGAAAACAGGATTAGGAGACAGGAGATCAGAGGCCAATACACAATAAAGGGAAACTACCTCCCATTAACAAAAAGAGAAAAAGATCTGGGAGTTGACATAACAGCAAACCTAACTCCAGAGGTTAATGTAAATAGAATAACGTCAGCTGCATGCTCCATGCTAGCAAAAGTCAGAATATTTTTCAGGAACTTAAATAAGGAGGCTTTTATATCATTGTATAGCGCCTATGTGATATTAGTCTTAGAGTATGCCGCCCCATCGTGGAGTCCACATCTAAAAAACACATAAGGAAGCTCGAAAGGGTGCAGAAATTAGCAACGAGACTCGTCCCAGAGCTGCGAGGGATGATGTATGAAGAATGCTGAAGTAACTAAACCTCAGGATCCTTGAAAGGAGGAGGGAATTATATAAAATTCTTAAAGGGATTGAAAAGGTGGAAAAATAATTTTTTTTTTACAATGAATGCCAATAGCATTATGAAGAGATGGCAGCTTCCAACTTCTGAAAACAGAAAGATTTAGGACCGGACACCCCCTCCCCGTTCAGCTCGTTGATCCCGTGAGGTGGGCTTAGTGGACGGATGCCGGAGTGTGATGCTCCTTGGGACAGTCCTCTGTCCTTTTGTAGCCTTGTGCTCCTGCTGCTGTCCTCTCAAATTTTGCTGAACAACTTTTCCTTTTCCTTCTGTTACTTTTTCTCCCCCTCTTCTCCTATCTGTTTGTCGTTTCCTGCTGACCTTTTGTGTGTTTTGGTTATTCCTTTGGACTTCTTCTATTTTGATGCCCGGGTGCTTGAGGAGGCATACTCTTGCACCCGTAGAACTGTAGTACCCAACGTCGAGAGCGAGGGGAACCTTTTATTGTCAATCCCCCTTTCGTCACTGAACCCGATCTCGACAGACAGACGGTTCTTAAGGTGGCGTTTGTGGTGCGTATACTCACGACGCACCCCTAAGAGGCCCCGGCATGATCAGCGATAGCTTCTTGCTGGGTGTCCTGCCTCTAATTGTGGCTCCATGGTGGGTGTGGGGGCACATTCGTGAATGAATGTTTATGATTCGTACCTATGTTGTGTTCTGTTCCTCCTTTACCTTCTCAGGCTCGTGGGGTGAGCGACCAAGCACCCGAGTCGGTCTGTGTTGGAAGACCGGGCTCTGTAGCCTCCGCTACATTGGGCCCCGACCTTGCTCCTCCTATGGCCTCTCTGACTACTCCCCTCGTCTCCCCTCCCACCTCTGTGGTTAGGTCGAGCCCCAAGCCTCCAGTGGTAACTACCTCGTCCCCTGGCACGGCTCCATCTCTAGTTGTAACTACTGCGCCTTTTAACCTCTCTCTCTCTGGGGATTTTCAACGCCGTCCTCGACACGGCTTCACTCGTTCGATTCCTTCCCATTCTGATACCTATCAAGCCTTGTTTGGTCCCGCTTCGTGGGCCAAATACTTTGATCTCCTCCCTCTTGCTTCTGCGCCTCATGACGATTTCTCCCTCCATTGACATCTTGTTGATTCCGTGGATGCCTCTGTTATCTTCAACCCTACTCGTCTCCGTACACGTGTCATTGCTGCTCCTTCTCAGGATGCAGCTTCCCGCGTGGCTGCCTTATCCTGCCTTGGCGAGACCCCTGTTCGGGTCTCAAAGAACGCTCAGTTGAATGCCAGTGTTGGCACTATTCTTCTCCCACCCCATTTTGCGACCGGTGTTCGGAATCTGCAGGACTGCCACGATGACATTCGACATATCCTCGATGCCCAGGGCCATTCTGTCCTCCGGGTTGACACGTTTACTCGTCCCCCTCGTGGTCGTCGCCGTCAACCCCTTCGGGTTGTGAAGATTACCTTTGATGGTAGGACCCTTCCACTCTCTGTCATTCTTGCTGGTGCCAGGTGCTCTGGCCAGGAGTACATTCCTTCACCTAGGCTCTATAACAGGTGCTGGAGGTTTGGGCATGGTGCCCTCCGCTTCTTTGGGACTGTCTCTCTCTGTCCTTTGTGTGGGGGTGAAGGTCACTCTAAGTCGGAGTGCACTTCTCCCCAGGTTTGCTGCCTCAACTGCGGTGAGGCCCAACCTACCTTCTCCAGTGCGTGTATCCATTTCAATCTTGAGGCGGCTGTCCTCACCTTGAAGCACCGGGAGCGTTTATCTTTTCCTGAGGCGAGGCGCCAGGTTCGCCGGCTCCCACCTTATGCTAACGTCTCTTATGCTCGCGTGTTGCGCTCTTCCTCTCCTCGTCCTTCCCACCTTCTTCAGACTCACAACCGTTTCTAGGCCTTGGACCCTGATACGCCCACTGCCCCCTCCTCTATTCCTTTGAGTTCTGTCCCGAAGGGTCCCCCTCCTGGTCTTCTGTCTGGGGTTCCCGTTCTTTCTACCCGGTCTGTCATGTCTCCTGTGTCTTCTTCCTCGTCTCCCTCCGATCCTCCTTCCCATCCTGCTCCTCCGTCTATTGACTCTCCCCGCCGCCTGTCGGTGCGGGCTGATGTCCATCGCTCTCCTAACGGCCATCGTGTTTGCTCTCGTTTCGCTTCTGTTGAGATGCTGGAATCCGTTGCCCGGTACGTAGTTGCTGGGACACCGCGGTCTCTTTAAGCCAGAAGCGTAAGCCTGGCTCCTCTCCTTCCTCCTCCCCGGCGGGAAAGAAGGCTTCACTCTCTTCCTCGGCCCCTACTACTGACTCTATTGCTCCTTCCTCTCCCGTTTCGGTAGTTGCGCCCCCTGTTCCTGCTATGGAGGTTTCTTTGGCTCCCGCTTCTCTCTCGGTTGCTGCCCTTGCTGAGGTGCACTCCCCTCTTTCTACTCCCCCTCTTCCTGCTGCTGTCCTTGACTGCTCCTCTCGGTTGTCTCCTCCTTTTCCTCCTCCTCCTCCGGACCCCGCCCGCCAACCTCTGGTCTGTTCTCCCACTTCCTTCCCTCCGTCGTTGCTCAGTTTTCCCATGCCCCCTAACCCTTACTTTGCTGACTTTGATCCCGACCCTGATCTTCTTTAACGTGCTGTGTTGCTCTTTTGCCTTTGTTTCTTCCTTGTTCTCTGTTGTTGTCCTTTCTCTTCTCGCCGATGACTATTCTTCAATTAAACATTTGAGGTTATTACACCAATTTCCTCGAACTCCAACTTCTGATTTCGCGGTTTTCGCCCCTTTGTGTCTGTCTCCAGGAGCCGATGCTTGGTGCTCGTTCTGGTCGCTTTCGTGGCTATTCCTTTCTCTCCCCCTCCCCCCAGCTGTTGCTGGTGCTCCTAACTCTTCTGCTTTCTTGACTCACTCTGATGTTCCCTTTGTCCCCTTACTTTTTCCTTCGCCTCTCCATTGTTCTGCTGCTCGTATTTTTGTGGGGAAATGTTACACTGTTCCATTTATCTCCCCCCCAGTGCCCCGCTTTCTCTTCCTGATCTGAAACACTTACTGGACTCCTTGCCGGAGCCTGTGCTCCTGCTAGGAGATTTCAGTTGTCGTCATTCCCTTTGGGGTGATGTTCTGACGAACACCAGGGGTCGCCTTCTTGAGCCGTTTATCCTCTCTTCTTCCCTGTCTCTTCTGAATTCTGGTGAGCCCACGCATTTGGACTCTCGGACTCGCACCCTTTCCTGTCTTGATCTTTCTCTTTGCTCTTCTTCCCTTTACTTAGATTTCACGTGGCAGGTTCTTGATGACCTCCATGGCAGTGACCATTTCCCTATCCTTGTTACCTTTTACTCTTTTCGCCCTCCCCTCTCCTTCCCTAGGTGGCAGTTTGCTAAAGCGGACTGGGACCTCTTTACCCACAGTGCTGCTCTCTCTGACCTCTCCCTTCTACCTCTCTCTCGCTCTCTCCTCCTTTTTCATGACACTGTCTTTGACGCTGCCCTCAGCTCTATTCCTCGCTTTTCCTCTCGGGGTCCACGGAAGTGCGTTCCCTGGTGGAGTGCAGACTGTGCTCGGGCTGTCCGCAGTAAGCGTGCAGCCTGGAAGAGACACCGCCGTCGGCAGACGGCCGATTTTTTTTCTTTTCTTTCGGAAGGCGAGTGCGGTGGCCCATAGGGCCATCCGTATGGCTAAACGTGAATGTTGGGCATCTTATGTCTCCACCATTATGTCCGAAACTCCTCTGCCACAGATCTGGAAGCATATCCGCAAGATAGGGGGTAAGTTCGTTCCCGATGTTTCACCAGTCCTTCACCTCTGTGGTACTCTTGTGGCGGACCCGTTGCAGGTCGCTACCGAACTGGGTTCCCACTTTTCTTCTGTTAGCTCTGGTCTTCATCTTCCCCAATCTTTCCTTCTTCGTAAACCTGTCCATGAGTCTCGTCCTATTGATTTCTGCACTTGTCATCGACTTCCCTATAACGAATCTTCTCTCTCTCTGAACTTCGTTCTGCCCTGGCCCTCTGCGATTCTATAGCGACGGGCTCCGATGGTATTATGAGATTGGTATATTATGCATTATTATGCATATTATATTAATATTATATGTATTATTAAGCATTATGAGATGCTTCGCCATCTCCCTCCGTGTATGTCTCAGTATTTACTGAGTTGTATAATCGGATCTGGGAGTCGTCGTCAGTTCCTGAGGACTGGCTCGATGCGTTGTTGTTCCCTGTTCACAAACAGGTCTCTGGGAACATCTCCCTAAGGACTTTCGCCCTATTGCCCTCACGAGTGTGTCTGCAAACTCTTTGAACGTATGTTAACGTTCGTCTGATGTATTCTTGAACACCATCACATCCTCTCCCCTTCTCAATTTGGTTTCCGCAAGTGCCGCAGCACGACGNATATATATATGTCGTACCTAGTAGCCAGAACGCACTTATCAGCCTATTATGCAAGGCCCGATTTGCCTAATAAGCAAGTTTCCTGAATTAATATATTTTCTCTAATTTTTTTCTTATGAATGATAAACCTACCTATTTCATTATGTATGAGGTCAATTTTTTTTTATTGGAGTTAAAATTAACGTAGATATAGACCGAACCTAACCAACCCTACCTAACCTAACCTAACCTATCTTTATTGTTAGGTTTGGTTAGGTAGCCCAAAAAGTTAGGTTAGGTTAGGTTAGGTAGGTTAGGTACTCGAAAAACAGTTAATTCGTAAAAACTTGGCTTATTAGGCAAATCGGTGCCTTGCATAGTAGGCTGAGAAGTGTGTTCTGGCTACTAGGTACGACATATATATAATATATATATATATATATATATTATATATATATATATATATATATATGTCGTATGATATATGTATATATGTCGTACCTAGTAGCCAGAACGCACTTCTCAGCCTACTATGCAAGGCCGATTTGCCTATTAAGCCAGGTTTTCATGAATTAATATATTTTCTCTAATTTTTTTCTTATGAAATAATAAAGCTACCCATTTCATTATGTATGAGGTCATTTTTTTTATTGGAGTTAAAATTAACGTAGTATATGACCGAACCTAACCAACCCTACCTAACCTAACCTAACCTATCTTTAAGGTTAGGTTAGGTTAGGAGCCCAAAAAGTTAGGTTAGGTTAGGTTAGGTAGGTTAGGTACTCGAAAAACAGTTAATTCGTAAAAACTTGGATTATTAGGCAAATCGGGCCTTGCATAGTAGGCTGAGAAGTGTGTTCTGGCTACTAGGTACGACATATATATATATATATATTATATATATTATTATATATATATATATATATATATATATATATATATATATATATATATATATATATATATATATATATATATATATATATATATGGAGGACCCATGGCAATTCCACGACCAAGAGACGGCTTCCTGAACCTAGCAGGAATCAACCTCACTGAGGACCAAGTCACTCTCCTTAATCTGGGTATAAACTAACACGTTATGTCCAGACCAAGTGCGTTGGCCGGAAAGTGGAGTTGGAGATCCTGTTGGACGACATATTTGACCTCGAAGCACAAAAAAGGTCACCACCAAAGACACCTTACAAGCTGAACTTATTGCAGAAGGAGGAAGAATCGAGGCAACTACAGAAGTACCATACTGACCCCCGAGCTCAAAGCGGCAGCCAAGAGCCTTTGTGAGAACAAGGAGATAGTTGTCAGGAGAGGCGACAAGTCGCCAATATACGTCATCCTTAAGAAAGACGAATATCTGGCGAAAATGAATCACATACTCTCTGACCAAACTAAATTCCAAAGGGTAACGAAGGACACTACAGCCGAATGAAAACAAAGGTCAACAAGTTGATTGAAACTGTGAATGCCAAGAAATCTGGACTCCACCTGCCAAAGATTATTGGAGAATATAAACCTGGATATGCGTATGGAACGTCAAGACGCATAAACCTGGAAACCCACTTCGGCCAATTATCAGCCAGATACCCACACCAACGTACAGACTGGCGAAACGACTCAACGCTTACTGACTCCTTATGTCCCGTGCAACTTCAGCCTGAAATCCCCGAAGGAATTTGTTGACTTACTACGTGGAACACGGGCCACAGGGATAAGAGCCTCGTTGGACTAGAATCACTGTTCACCAACGTACCTCTGGATGAAAACATCGGGATGATATTGGACCGAGTGTATCGAGACCCGGCCTGTACTCCCCTTGACGTGCCAGAAAATATCCTGAGGAAACTACTCCAAGCTTGTACTAAGGAGGCACCCTTCTTGAGCCCTGAGGCACATGTATAAGCAAGTAGATGGGGTCGCTATGGGTTCTCCCCTAGGCGTTCTGTTTGCAAACTTCTACATGGGTACTATCGAGGAAAAAGTCTTAGTCGACTTGAACTTGAAAACCGGCCATATACTGCAGGTATGTTGACGACATTTTTACACAGGTACCTGATGTCAGACATCTGCAGGAGCTGAAAGAGGCGTTTGAGCAGAATTCTGTGTTACGTTTCACTTACGAGATGGAGAAGGATGGGAAGCTGCCCTTTCTAGATGTAACAGTCATGGAAAGGAGCGGAGGTTTCCACACTGCAGTCTACACTAAGGAAACAAACATAGGATTGTGCCTAAATGCCACAGTGACTGCCCAGATAGGTACAGAGGAGTGTTGTTAACGCTTATGTCGACCGTGCTCTCAGCCACAGTTCAGAATGGAAGCAAGTCGACGAAGAACTCTGTAGGGTAGGCAGGTCCTAGTCAACAACGGCTTCTCCAATGGTTTCATTGAAGACATCATAAGAAGGAAAGTAAAACGCCATGCAACCTCTGAAGAGACAACTAATACAACACCTATACCCCCTATTAGACTATTTTACAGGAACTTCTTCTCCACAGCTCATAAAACGGAGGAAAGGTCCTGAAAGATATTGTTAATAGAAATGTTATCCCTACTGACAAAAATCAGAAGATAGAACTAACGATTTACTATAAAACCAAGAAAACTGCCAACCTACTCATGAGAAACTCTCCAGACACAAAGCAGAACGCTTTGAAAGAGACAAACGTCGTCTATGCCTTCAAATGTCCTCTTGGGGACTGTAAGCCCCAAAAAACTCAGTATATAGGCAAGACAACAACATCTCTTTCAGGCGTTTAACAATGCATAAGCAACAGGGCTCCATTAAGAAACATATACTCTCTTCCCACAACCAAACATCACCAGAGAAATCTTAACAAACAACACAGAAATCACCGATAGATACAGTGAGAACAGGCGGCTTGAAATCTGCGAGGCACTACACATCAAGAAGTCAACACCAGCAATCAACAGCCAATTAACGTACAACTATATTCTACCCACTTCAAGACTCAGCTCCAATATAGAAACATCAAGAAATATGGCCAATAGGCCTTCTGCAGTTCTATTGGGACCCGACTTCTACTTCTACAAATCTATACCCCTTTTCCATGTTCTGTGTTTCACCCCACTAATGTATTACATCACCTCACCCAAATGCTGGTATAAGAGCCAATGTTTGTTTCATAAAGCATAAGTTGTGTAGATAAACTAAAAGTCTTTGAAAATGTAATAAGTTTTACGAAACGCGCTCAAGTGTCGCATCAGACTAGAAATAAAGAATGAATTTTGGAGAATTGATCTTTAATTTACCGTCATCAGTAAAAAGAAACATAAGGAAAATTGAGAAAATTCGTGTTAGAATTTTTACTTTTTAGAATCTACTTTTTCGGTCATATTTAATAACATATATATATATATATATATATATATATATATATATATATATATATATATATATATATATATATATATATATATATATATATATATATATATATATATGCGAACAAGCCTGAATGGTCCCCAGGACTATATGCGAATGAGTTTTCTGGGGTGTGACTTTTCATTCATATATATATATATATATATATATATATATATATATATATATATATATATATATATATATATTATATACATACGTATATATACTATATATATATATATATATATATATATATATATATATATATAGATATATATATATATATATATATATATATATATATATATATATTCGTACCTAGTAGCCAGAACGCACTTGTCAGCCTACTATGCAAGGCCGATTTGCCTAATAGGCCAAGTTTTCACGAATTAATTGTTTTTCGACAACCTAACCTACCTAACCTAACCTAACTACCATTTTCGGCTACCTAACCTAACCTAACCTATAAGATAGGTTAGGTTAGGTTAGGTAGGGTTGGTTGGTTCGGTCATATATCTACATTAATTTTAACTCCAATGAAAAAAAATGACCTAATACATAATGAAATGGGTAGCTTTATCATTTCATAAGAAAAAATTTGAGAAAACATATAATTCAGAAAACTTGGCTTATTAGGCAATCTGGCATTGCATAGTAGGCCAAAAAGTGAGTTCTGGCTACTAGGTACGACATATTATATATATATATATATCGTACCTAGTAGCCAGAACGCATTTCTCAGCCTACTATGCAAGGCCATTGCCTAATAGGCCAAGTTTTCATGAATTAATTGTTTTTCGACTACCTAACCTACCTAACCTAACTAACCTAACTTTTTCCGCTACCTAACCTAACCTAACCTATAAAGATAGGTTTGGTTAGGTTAGGTAGGGTTGGTTAGGTTCGGTCA
>WNGS01163118.1:33630-51130 GCA_020271785.1 Procambarus virginalis | reverse complement strand
AAATGTATCACATTTTGTAACCCAATATTTACAATTTAACATTTAATTTTTTTATTTAAATACATAAAAATGAATACTAAATGCAATAATATTTACTCATGCATGCAGTTTTTAAACTGTTCATTTTCATTAGTTTCAATAACCACAAAGACACATATGTAAAAAAAGTGTACCAAAAAATTTGATATTTTGATCAGATTTTCAGCTTATAATTAGTCTTAATATAATTATATTTTAATGACAAAAATACAGTGCTACATATATCAGGGTATTAAAAACGCTACTTACTATTATATTAGTGGTCTTGCGGGTCTCCATCCTGGCTGTAAATCGTTTAAAATCTGGCTGATATGTTGTCAGACCTGTACAAGTTAGCTCAGTCCAGTGTTGGTTTGTAAGGATTGCACGACACTTCTACTTCACAAACTTTATTACAGTAATTCACAACAGAATGTTGAGTTGAAAATTGAGATGAATCGCACACTACTTTTCTTTAATTCAGGATATTTTATTTCTGGAACTTGTTTCCATAATTCAGTTGTAGACTTGCATCTATGGATCATCTTTAGACCCAGGTCCTACTGTAATTCCATTAGTTCCATTTCCACAGCTGATCATTCCATAACCAGAGGTTCGAGAATTGGACAGCCATCATTGACCACTTCATCCTTGATTAGATTTACAGGAAAGTCAATGTAGGGCTTTTGTTTCTGCAAATCATCCCCTCTCCCTTTCCAGCTCGTTGTCGTGAGAGGGCTGGGTGACGCTGGCTGTCGGAGTGTCCATTTGACAGCGTTCTCTGTCCTCTTAAAACTTTATGCTCCTGGTGGTGTTTTCACAAATTTTGCTGGTTTCCATTTCCTCTTCCTCGTCTTTGAATTCCTCCCCACCTCTTCTTTCTGAGTGTTCCTTACAACCGACTTTGTGCCGTTCTTGAATATTCCTTTCGTTGTTGGGAAGACACTCTCTCTCACCCATAGAACTGTGGTACCTGACGTGGTCGAGCTAGGGGTAGCTTTTATGTCAAACCCAGCCTTTGTTGCTGAGCCCGATCTCGACGGACTGACGGATCTTAAGGTGACGATTGGTGGGTGTTTATCCTCGATGCACCCCTGGGGAGCCCCTTCTTGTAGTGTGTCCTATCCTCTAATTGTTGATCCATAGTGGGTATGAGCCCTTAATTGTGGAAGAAATTATATTCATATTCGTTTCTATTCTCATTTCTGACCCTCATTTAACTTCTCAGACTCGTTGTGTGGGCGACCAGGCCCCCGAGTCTGACTGTGATTAAAGGTCGGGCTTTGTAGCCAATGCTACATTGGGCCCAGACCAAGCTGATTCTCTGACTATCCTGAATGACCTTCTCTGCTCCCCTCCCATCTCTGTGGCAGGGTTGAGCCTCGAGCCCCCAGTGGTGACCACCTCATCACCGGGAGTGGCTCCATCTCTCATTGTGAAAACTGTGCCTTTTACCCCTCCCGCCCTATTACTAAGGGGGGGAAGTAGGGGTAAAGTTCGGCGCCATCACCTCCAACTCACACGTGCATGATTCTTTCCCAATCAACTACATTCCAGGATTTGTTTGGTTCTGGTAAGTGGACTAAGAATTTTAATCTCGGTCTTGTTAATCCTATACATCCTGATGATTCATTCATATATAAACAGCGAGTTGATTCGGTGGACACCTTTGTCAAAACCCCACCCATACTGGAACCCATGTCATGCAGCCCCTTTTTCAGGAAGCGCTGGACCACTTGCCAGTGGTGAACTCCTGTTAGGATCTCAAAAAATACTCGATTAAATGCAAGTATTGGAACAGTTATTCTCCCACACCATGTCGCTTCTGGTGATATGGAACTCAAAGACTGCCACAAGGATATTAAATACATCTTTGAGGCCCAAGGCCATTCGATTCTCCAGATTGATCCGTTCACTCGATCCCCTCGTAGTCTTTGCTGTCAGCTTCTTCACATACTAAAAATCACTTTTAATATTAGGTCTCTTCCATCTTCCATAATTCTTGCAGGATCCAGATGATCTGTTCAGGAGTACATCCTCTCTCCTCGCCTCTGCAATTTGAGTTGGAGATTTGGTCCCTTCAAGTGCACAGGTTAGATGTCTCTATGCCTCTTGTGTGGAGTCTCGGGGTCATTCTAAGATGGAGTGCTCCTCTCCCCAGGCTCAGTGTATCAATTACGATGACGGCCACCCTACCTTCTGCCACGCATGTTTTCACTACAAATTAGAGGAAGCCATCCTTAGTTTGAAACATCGCAATCGTTTGTCGTTCTCCAAGGCGAGACGCCAGGTTCACCATCTTCCCTCTTTCTCCGGCATGTCTTATGCTCGTGCGTTTTGTTCCACTTCTCCTCGGCCTCTCCCATCTTCTTAGTTCCGCAAACATTTACAGGCCTTGAACCCCCGATACCTCTCCACCTTCTGCTCCTTTGCATTCTGGAACTGAGGGTTTTCTACATGGTTGCCCGCCTGGTGTTTCCTCCCTTCCTTTCTGGTCTTCCCTGTCTCCTGTGCCCTTTCTTCTCTTCTCGACCCATTCCTTCTTCTCAGCCCTTTCCTCTGTCTTTTGGCCCTCCACAACACCTGTCCGTCCAGGCCATTCTACATCCTCCACAGCGGGTAAAAAGGCATCATTACATTCCTTGCCTTCTGCCTCCATCTCTCACGCTGGGGCTCCCCCCATTTCAGTGACAGAATCGCCTGTCCCAGCTATGGTGATTCCCCTTAGCCCCTGATTCTCTCAGTGGATGCCATAACTCAAGTACATTGCACTCTTTCTGTCCTTCCTCCCCCCATGATTTCCTTGACTGCCCGTCTCCAATGCCACCTCCTACTCTGGATTCTGTCCGCCTCTGGCCCATCCAACAACCCCCTAGACCCAGTCTCTTTACTAGATTTACCTCTGACCCATAACCCTGATTTAACTGACCTTGATCTTGATCCTGACCCTATCTAGTATACTGTTTTCCCTTGTTACCTGTTTCTGTTATCCCAGTTTTTGAGAATTTAGATCCTTTAATGGAATATTGGTGGTGTCAACTTCCATGAACTCAAACTTCTGGTAATGTATTTTTCGTTGCTTTGTGTATGTCTACAGTAGCCGATGTTTGGCGCTTGTCCTGGTTGCTTCTGCAGTTATTCCTTTCTCTCCCCCTTCCCCTCCAGTTTTTGCTGGGGCCTCTAACTCGACTGCCCTCTTGGTCCGTAATGATAGTCCCTGTGTTCCCTTCATTTCCCAGTCACTCCTTCCTTCCTTTGCTGCCAGTATCTTTGTGAATAAATATATTCTCTCTGCTCCATTTTTCTCCCTCTAAATATCCGACTTTCTCTTCCTGATCATAAACACCTGTTGGACTCCTTAACAGAGATTGTTAACTTTTGGGTGATTTTAAGGTGTCGGCATATCCACTGGGGTGATGTTCTGTCAAACACCCGTGGCTACCTTCTTGAACTATTTGTCCTCAAATATTTTTTGTCTCTTCTGAATTCTGGTGAACCCACTCATGTTGACTCTCGCACCCTTTCCTGTCTTGATCTTTCTCTATGCTCGTCCTCTCTTTATTTAGATTTCACATGGAGGATTCATGATGACCTCCATAACAGTGACCATTTTCCCATCCTTGTCACCTTTTTTCACCCTCTCCTCTCCTTCCCTAAGTGGCAGTTTGTCAAGGGTGACTGGAATCCATTCACCTCTCACGCTACTCTTACATGCCGGGTAAGTTTGTTCCAAATGTCTCGTCAGTCCTTCATCTCCGTGGTTCTATTGTGGTGGATCCGGTGTCCGTCGCATCCGAACTGGGTTCTCACTTTTCGACTTTTAGCTCCGGTTCTCATCTTCCTCCCTTTTTTCTTACTCGTAAGCCCTTCTTGTCAATAAAAATTTGTCTAAGAGAGAAATCTTGACTCTTACATTTGCGAACACACCTCCAGCTTCTCGATAATGATCCCTTCTTCATCTCGTAATTCTAGTCTGCCCTGACCTTCTGTGATTCTGCGGCAGCGGGCTCAAGTGGCATTCATTATGAAATGCTTCGCCATCTTCTTCCATGCACATTTTAGTATATACTGAATATTTATAACCGTATCTGAGAGTCGCCGTCATTCCCTGAGGACTGGCATGAGGCAGTTGTTCTTCCTCTTCGGTAACCAGGTTATCTAGGGACATTCCCCAGGGACTTCCGCCCCATTGTCTTAACGAGTTTCGTCTGCAAACTTTCTGAGCGTATGGTCAATGTGGTTCTGATGTGCTTCTTAGAACACTATCACCACCTTTACCCTTCTCAATTTGGCTATTGCAAGTGTTGCAACACGACTGACGTCTTAGTGAACTTAAAGGTTTATATTCGCACTACCTTTGCTGCGAAGATCTCCGTTGTTGCTGTCCTTTTTGGCTTGGAAAAGACATATGGCACCACCTTGAGGTACCATATTCTGTCCCAACTCCATTATCTTGGCTTTCGTGGCAATCTTCCTCTCCGTCTCCTAAACTTTCTCACTGTATATCACTATCACTGGTGTATATCACTGCTAGGTTGTATAACTCCTCAGCGCCGACTGTATCCATTTTGTAGTAAATCCATGTTGGAGGAGGCCAGGTGCGACTGATCGCTCCCGAGGCACAGGAAAGACTGTGAAGTCTAAGGTTTCTGCCATCTGTTGCTGAGGTTGACATCAACCAATTTCCTCCAAAATTGGCACCCATACAGATAGGCTTATGTGCAGTCAGGTGTATAAGTCTCATGCAAATCGTCTGATAAACAAATAGGAAAAAAATAAAAAAAAATCTGTTTTTTTTTTAATTTTTTTTTACATAAAACTAATTGTTATTTTTTATTATGTGCTATTGTGATAGCTGAGAGACATAGACATGATTTCAGTTGACACTTGTGTTTGATGTTAATTTTTGAACATTTTGGAAAATTGTTGACACATAATTAAATATATTTTTCTCCCTTCCTGTTTATACTACGATGCTGAGACTCGGACCAGATGAAGCCCTTTTCATATACAATTAGTGAAAAACGTTTGATTGAAATCGAACCAGTTTTCATTTATTGCATATTTTAAAATTATGTCCCCTTAAAACAGAGGAGGATAGTATGAGGCTACAAGGTGATCTAGACAGACTGAATAAATGGTCCAACAAATGGCTACTAAAGTTCAATCAGAATAAATGCAAGGTAATGAAACTAGGTGATGGAAACAGGAGGCCAGACACATGATACCGAATGGGAGATAAAGTACTTCATGAAACGGACAGACAGGAAAGATCTAGGAGTTGATATCACACCAAACCTGTCTCCTGAAGCCCACATAAAAAGAACTACATTTTCGGCATACGTGAGGCTGGCTAACATCAGAACAGCCTTCAGGAACCTGTGTAAGGAATCATTCAGAACCTTGAATACCACATATGTAAGACCAATCCTGGAGTATGTGGCCCCAGCATGGAGCCCGTTCCTTGTCCACCACAAGACGAAGCTGGGAAAGGTTCAGAGGTATGCCACTAGACTAGTCCCAAAAGTAAGAGGCATGAGTTACGAGGAAAGGCTGCGGGAAACGCACTTCGCGACACTGGAAGATAGAACAGTAAGGGGAGACATGATCACTACCAAAAAATCCTCAATGGGAATTAAGAGGATAGACAAGGATAAACTGTTTAACACTGGTGGTACGCGAATAAGGGGACACAGGTGGAAACTGAGTACCCAAATGAGCCAAAGGAATCTTAGAAAGAACTTTTTCAGTGTCAGAGTAGTTATCAGAAACAGTATAGGTCCAAGGACTGACCCCTGCGGGACTCCACTGGTGACGTCTCACCAATCTGAGACCTCACCTCTCGCAGTGACTCGCTGTCTTCTGTTGCTTAGGTACTCCCTTATCCAATAGAGTACCTTCCCTTTCACTCCAGCCTGCACCTCCAGATTTTTCACTAGTCGATTGTGTGGTACTGTGTTAAAGGCTTTCTGGCAATCCAAAAATATGCAGTCTGCCCACCCCTCTCTTTCTTGACTGTTTTTTGTTGCCTGGTCATAGAATTCAATTAATCCCGTAAGGCAGGACTTGCAATCCCTGAACCCGGTTGGCCGAGCGGACAGCACGCGGGACTTGTGATCCTGTGATCCTGGGTTCGATCCCAGGCGCCAGCGAGAAACAATGGGCAGAGTTTCTTTCACCCTATGCCCCTGTTACCCAGCAGTAAAATAGGTACCTGGGTGTTAGTCAGCTGTCACAGGCTGCTTCCTGGGGGTGGAGGCCTGGTCGAGGACCGGGCCGCGGGGACACTAAAGCCCCGAAATCATCTCAAGATAACCTCAAGATAACTCATGTTGATGCTGTGTTACAAAGTTCTTTCGCTCCAGTTGTCTCACTAGCTTTTTTCGCACAATCTTCTCCATCAGCTTGCATGGTACTTTCAAGGCAATTTAGGGACACTGGCCTGTAGATCAGTGCCTCCTCTCTATCCCCCTTTCTTGTATATCGGGACTTCATTAGCCACTTTCAAAATTCTTGGCAGATCTCCTGTTGCCAGTGATTTGTTGTTCACTATGGAAAGTGGCAGGCACAGTGCATCTGCTCCTTCCCTTAGTATCCATGGGTAGATTCAACCTGGGCCTATAGCCATTGTCACATCCAACTCTAGTAAAAGCTTTCTTACTTCCCCACTGGTTATCTCAAACACTTCTAGTGGTTCCTGTTTAACTATTCCCTCTCTTATCTTTGGAATGTCCTCTTGCTCTAAAGTGAAGACCTCCTGGAATTTCTTATTCAGTTCCTCGCACACTTCCTTGTTGTTTGTAGTGAATCCGTCTGCCCCTATCTTAAGTTCATTACCTGTTCCTTTACTGTTGTTTTCCTTACCTGTTCCTTTACTGAGTAAATGTGTGTGTTCATGTTCCAGATTCTCGATGTCTTCTACGTTCTGGGTGAAAATCAAATCTAATAGGCTCGGTGCATCTCCTCCTCTTTCCCTTGTGTCTTCCTTCACATGTTGTATTAGGAAATTCCTGTCTATAACATCTACTAACTTTGCTCCCCCACGTTTCGTCCCCCCCAACCCCCCATGGGGATTCACGGATTCCCAATTTATCTCTCCATGATTTAGGTCCTCCATGACCAGCAGCTTCGCTCTCATTCTGTGAGCTAGTGTTGCTGCCTTCTGCAGTTCATCTATGCATGTCTTGTTGTTGTCATCATACTCCTGCCTGGTTCTTCAACTGTTTGGTGGGAGATTGTAGATTACCAAGATCACAATCTTCCTCCCATCTGTTGTCAGAGTTCCATGTATGGAACTTGTGCTCTCGTTGGTAACCCGATTTCATAGGTCTTCAAACTTCCATTTTAACTTTATTAGGAGTGTCACTCTCCCTCTCTGTCTCTGTATCCTCTCTTTTCTTATCACCTGGTAGCCCTCTGGAAACATTGCATCCGAGATCATGTCATTTACTTTAGTTTCCACTATTGAAACAATATACATCTCTGCTTTATTAGATACCCCATCAGCATTGGTGTACCGAACCTTGAGATTCTTCATGGAAACTCTAGTACCTGAGTTCGCCCTTTCTCTGGGGGTCTGAGGGAATCTAGGGAGTGAATGGGGCTAGGGGTATCTTGGGGTATCTGGGGGGGGTGAATGGAGTCTGGAGGGGTGCTTGAGGGGGGCGAATGGAGGCTGGGCATCTAGGATGGTAGGTAGGAAAGTCTGGAGTAGGACCTGGGTAGGTAGGTGTGGAGTAGGGAGGGCATTCTGGGTCTGAAGATTAGGGAATGTCTGAGAGGCATAAGGGGGTTGAGAGGTAGCATGAGGTCGAGAGTCAGGTAGAGGTTGGGCGGGAGAAGGATAGAGGGCGCAAGGGGAAGAGGGGCAGATGGAATATGGATAGTGAGAATGGGAGAGAGGTTGTATTAGTCAGGGGGAACTCAGGGGTAGGTGTGGGCATTGGGGCAGAAGAGGGGAAGAGGGAAAGGGAGGATGAGGTGGGGGATCCCCCCATCCCATCCCTCATGGGGGGATCCATGTGACCCCCTCGCAAGAATATTGGGTCACATGGAAGGAGGGGTGAGGGCTGGGCGGTTTTGGGGGGGTTGAGTGGATGAGGGCTGGGCGGGTTTTGGGGATGAGGGGATGAGGGGATCCTTGGAATGAGGGATGAAGCACATGGATTTGAATGCAATGGGGCCAGAGGGGTCAGGGGAGGTATTAGGGAGATAAGTAGGGGTAGGGAGGGCTGATTTGGGGGGGGGGGAGTGACCTGGGAAGCAGTGTGGGCTCGTTCACACGAGGTGGGTTAGCACTGGGGTGGGTAACTACGCCCAAATGGGACGACATGTGTCATGGAGGTCAGCTCGCCTTGTGGGCTATCTGTTCATCTTTTGTCATGTATCTGTCAATATATACGTTGTAGTAGTTTTTGCTACCTCTGAGTAAGTGTTTGTGTTGCAGTATGTAATCTACTGCCTCTTCGTTAGTGAAGTGTACCAGGACAGGTCGTTTTCTGTTACAGTTATAAGCCCCAATGCGACGGTGGATTTCCACCTCATTCACTGCCATCTTGGCTCTGATATCTCTCAAGATCCCCTGTAACTAAAAATCTTCAATCTCCATCCTTTCCTGCTTCGATGATGCCTTGGCTTCAAGTAATCCATGGATTATGATTGACCTCCTTCTCAGTGAAAGGTCATGCTGGTCGCCCCCCCCCTTTCCTAGATGACCCCCACCCCTCCCACACTCACTACTCCATCCCCCACTACTCCCCCTTCCTATGCCAAGCTTCCCTTATTCCTGCCAAATTCAGTTGCAAGCCTAGTTATTTCACTTTTGCATGCTCCCCTTCTCTTTCGGATTTCTTCTTGAATATAGTCCATAAACTCTCGTTTTTGTCTCTGAACCTCGTCCTATATCTTATTAAATATTTCACTTTTAATCCCCTGGATTAGATCATTTCCATACATCCCTCTTCTCTACAAATTTCCCAATCATCTTCTCCACAAACCTATCCTCTTCTTCAATCAAAGTACTGCTGGACCTAGATGCACTTCCTGACCTAGTCATTGCTATAATCCAACCTTTCCCACAGGGGTTCCAAGTACCTTACCGACCTGCTACACATTATAGGCTAGTGAGTCTCGAAGCATCTTTCCACGTGGTGTAGTAAGGGTTGCTGCCGGGGTGAGGTCACGGTCGGTCACAGATTGAGGCTGTGAGGTCTGACATTCAGTGTGAGGTCTGCTCCACTCTTCACACTGCCACGAGGCATTCAACAACTATTTTCACTTACGTTATTTCTACTGTTGTTCTTCACTACATTATGGTTTTAGTCAAAATCCAAGTTTTTTCATTCACTCGTATACACATTTTCACTTCGAAGTAGCCTGATTATCCCTCCCACTCCACTAGTGACCCAGGAGTTCCCAACCCAACGTCCATCTAACACGACGGTCACAACACAACTGTGTGTGTGTGTGTATGTGTGTGTACTTACCTATTTGTACTTACCTATTTGTGCTTGCAGGATCGAGCATTGACTCTTGGATCCCGCCTTTCCAGCTATTGCTTGTTTACAGCAATGACTCATGTCCCATTTCCCTATCATACCTAGTTTTAAAAGTATGAATAGTATTTACTTCCACAACCTGTTCCCCAAGTGCATTCCATTTTTCCACTACTCTCACGCTAAAAGAAAACTTCCTAACATCTCTGTGACTCATCTGAGTTTCCAGTTTCCACCCATGTCCCCTCGTTCTGTTATTATTACGTGTGAACATTTCATCTATTTCCACTTTGTCAATTCCCCTGAGTATTTTATATGTCCCTATCATATCTCCTCTCTCCCTTCTTTTCTCTAGTGTCGTAAGGTTCAGTTCTTTTAGATGCTCTTCAAATCCCATCCCTCGTAACTCTGGGACAAGCCTCGTCGCAAACCTCTGAACCTTCTCCAGTTTCCTTATGTGTTTCTTCAGGTGGGGACTCCATGATGGCGCAGCATACTCTAAGACTGGTCTCACGTACGCAGTGTAAAGTGCCCTAAAAGCCTCCTCACTTAGGTTTCTGAATGAAGTTCTAATTATCGCCAGTGTAGAGTACGCCGTTGTCGTTATCCTATTTATATGTGCCTCAGGAGTTAGATTAGGTGTTATGTCCACTCCCAGGTCTCTTTCTCGAATCGTTACAGGTTGGCAGTTCCCCTTTATTGTGTACTGTCGCTTTGGTCTCCTATCACCTGATCCCATTTCCATAACTTTACATTTACTCATGTTAAACTCCAGTAGCCATTTCTCTGACCATCTCTGCAACCTGTTTAAGTCCTCTTGGAGGATCCTACAATCCTCATCTGTCACAACTCTTCTCATTAATTTGGCGTCATCCGCAAACATTGACATGTAGGATTCCACTCCTGTGAACATATCATTTACGTAAATTAGAAAGAGGATTGGTCCCAGCACCGATCCTTGAGGTACTCCGCTCGTTACTGTTCGCCAGTCCGACTTCTCGTCTGTAGTTAAGTGCCTCCTCCCTCTGTGTTTGTGAGTGTGTGTGTGTGTGTGTGTGTGTGTGTGTGTGTGTGTGTGTGTATACTCACCTATTTGTACTCACCTATTTGTGCTTGCAGGATCGAGCATTGACTCTTGGATCCCGCCTTTCCAGCTATTGCTTGTTTACAGCAATGACTCATGTCCCATTTCCCTATCATACCTAGTTTTAAAAGTATGAATAGTATTTACTTCCACAACCTGTTCCCCAAGTGCATTCCATTTTTCCACTACTCTCACGCTAAAAGAAAACTTCCTAACATCTCTGTGACTCATCTGAGTTTCCAGTTTCCACCCATGTCCCCTCGTTCTGTTATTATTTCGTGTGAACATTTCATCTATTTCCACTTTGTCAATTCCCCTGAGTATTTTATATGTCCCTATCATATCTCCTCTCTCCCTTCTTTTCTCTAGTGTCGTAAGGTTCAGTTCCTTCAGACGCTCTTCATATCCCATCCCTCGTAACTCTGGGACAAGCCTCGTCGCAAACCTCTGAACCTTCTCCAGTTTCCTTATGTGTTTCTTCAGGTGGGGGCTCCATGATGGCGCGGCATACTCTAAGACGGGTCTCACGTAGGCAGTGTAAAGCGCCCTAAAAGCCTCCTCATTTAGGTTTCTGAATGAAGTTCTAATTTTCGCCAGTGTAGAGTACGCTGCTGTCGTTATCCTATTTATATGTGCCTCAGGAGTTAGATTAGGTGTCACATCCACTCCCAGATCTCTTTCTCGAATCGTTACAGGTAGGCTGTTCCCTTCATTGTGTACTGTCCCTTTGGTCTCCTATCACCTGATCCCATTTCCATAACTTTACATTTACTGGTGTTAAACTCCAGTAGCCATTTCCCTGACCATCTCTGCAACCTGTTTAAGTCCTCTTGGAGGATCCTACAATCCTCGTCTGTCACAACTCTTCTCATTAATTTTGCGTCATCCGCAAACATTGACATGTATGATTCCACTCCTGTAAACATGTCATTTACGTAAATTAGAAAGAGGATTGGTCCCAGCACCGATCCTTGAGGTACTCCACTTGTTACTGTTCGCCAGTCCGACTTCTCGCCCCTTACCATTACCTCTGGCTCCTTCCTGTTAGGTAGTTCTTCACCCATTCTAGGGCCTTTCCGCTTACTCCTGCCTGCCTCTCAAGTTTGTATAGCAGTCTCATGTGCGGTACTGTATCAAAGGCCTTTTGGCAGTCAAGAAATATGCAGTCTGCCCAGCCTTCTCTGTCCTGCCTTATCCTTGTTACTTTATCATAGAATTCTAAAGGTTTGTTAGGCATGATTTCCCTGTCCAGAACCATGTTGGTGCTTGTTTACAAACCCAATGCTCTCCAGGTGCTCAACAAGTCTTAGCCTAATTATTCTTTCAAGTATTTTGCAGGGGATGCTTTCAATGATACGGGTCTCCTCCCATCACCTTTCTTGAAAATCGGTACGACATTTGCCTCCTTCCAGCAACTGGGCAATTCTCCCGACATAAGTGACTCATTAAAGATCATTGCCAGAGGCACGCTGAGAGCCTGCGCTGCCTCTTTAAGTATCCACGGTGATACTTTGTCTGGTCCAACAGCTTTATTTGCATCCAGTGTTGTCAACTGTTTCATTACCTCCTCTGCTGTCACCTCTATATCTGATAGTCTTTCATCTAGGGTAATCGCTTCTAACAATGGGAGCTGCTCAGGCTCGGTTGTGAACACTCCATGGAAATTTGCATTCAGTACCTCGCAGATTCCTTGTCGCTTTCTGTATATGCCCCTTCTGTTTTCCTCAGTCTTGTCACTTGGTCATTTACCGACATCTTCCTTCTATATGGCTATGTAGTAATTTAGTTGCTTTTTCGCTTTGACTGCAATATCATTCTCATAATTTCTTTCCGACACTCGTCTTATGTTAATGTAATCATTCCTAGCTCTGTTACATCTAATCCTGTTGTCCTCTGTCCTTTGTCTTCTGTACTTCCTCCACTCCCTCCTGCTTCTCACCTTTGCTTCCTGACATTGTCTATTAAACCATGGGTTATTATATCCCTCCTGCTTTTTTCCTTTATTGTTGGAATAAATCTCTCTTCAGCCTCTTGCATTCAATATGACTTGGTTCATCATACCTTGCACTGTTTTTCCTCTAAGTTCTTCCTCCCACTGCACTTCTCCCAGGTAGTCCCTTATCCTTCTGTAGTCCCCTTTTCTGTAATCAAGTCTCCTTCCCGTACCTCTTGACCTTGGTCACAATTTAAGCTCCATCATGTAGTCAAAGACTAGGACACAATGGTCACTGGCTCCTAGTGGTATTTCATGTTCCAACTGCTCGATGTCTTCTACATTCTGGGTGAAAATGAGATCTAATAGGCTGGGCGTATCCCTCCCTCTTTCCCTAGTATCTTCCTTCACATGCTGTGTTAGGAAATTCCTGTCAATAACGTCTACCAGCTTCGCTCCCCAGGTCTCCTCCCGCCATGGGGATTCCTCGTTTCCCAATCTATCTCTCCGTGGTTTAGTCCCCATGACCACAGCTTCGCCTTCATTCTATGCGTNATAACTTCACAGTGACATTGTAGTGGTGAAGGCAGTTCCTCTGAGAGTACAGTGACAAGGAACTAATTGGGAAACGAACGACGACCGCCGAGACGTAGGCTGGCTGCCGTAGCTGGGAGGAAAGTTGACGGCCAGGAGACCGACTCCAACCCTGCAACGTACTGGAGGAGGAGCACAGGCCTGCAGTGTACTGGAGCGGCGAGACGCGAACATCCTAGGACGTTGGCTTGTGTTTCTGGAGGGTGTACGAGGCAAGAGCCTGGACCAGGAGCTACAACCCAACTGTCATCCTAGGATAGGTGAAGTAGGTGTTTTACAGTTACCCTCCCATTTCCCCTTTAGTTAGCTATAGATATTTGTCAGAATATTTTATATGTTTGTGAGCAAGTCTCAACGGAATCTAAGTCACAGAGAGCACAGTGTGTGGTGAGGCTACCCAGAGTACTCACATTATCCGTTTACATATATCTATATGTGGTGTGTGCAAGCACCAGGATTCATTAAGGAATTTACTGTGACTATAATTCATTTCCTGTAAATATTAGTATATATATTAGCAGTGAACCAGATATTGGTGTTAGGCTATGAGCCCAGACTTTATACAAATGCCTGTGTATTGATCTCCATGATATATATATATATATATATATATATATATATATATATATATATATTATATATATATATATATATATATATATATATATATGCCTGTGTTTGATTAATGATTTATCGATGTATTTGCTTATGTACTGAACAGTCTCATATATGTGAAGTGATTGCCAGTGTATCGCTTAAAGAGGAAGTATAGATTTACAGAACAGTACAGTGATCAAGTGCGTGCTTTCACAGTAATATTATTAAGAATAGCGTAATCTCTTGGTACGGTGATAATCACTTAGGATACAGTGAGAGTAAGATATTAATTGTGAGACCAGTGAAGTGGTGTATCGCGTCCTAGTAGAATCATAAGTATGTCATGTGAATAGTAGATATAGTGTTTTGCGAAAAGTTAAAGAAACGAGGTGAGCGACGCCAGATAAAACGCAGTATTTCTTTCTCACGGGTGCTAGGGCCCGGGATCAGCTGACTTTGACAAGTGACATTAATTAGGTTGTCGTGTGTTACCATTTGGTGCATTCCGGATTATTTGCCATTATTTGCCGAGGAAGGAGCAGTGTGATACTTGTTCCATGATATGTTTATTGATGCATATATGTTTCTCGTTGTTTTTAAGTAAAATACCAAAACTCGTCGGCGTTTATATCATCCCCTCCATTTATCTTGTGACTGTGTAAGGAAGTAAGATAGAGTGACAGAAATAATTACTATCCTGAGACCAAACTAGTCGACCTTGCTCTTACCACAATTACCACAATTACACCTCACCACTGCTGTGTTACTGGACACCTAAAACACCAGTTGGCGACCTTAAAGGCTGTGTGATAGTTCTTTGCCGGGGCGGGCACACAAATTGAGGGACAATCTGTGTCTCCACTCACTCTACGACATTGAGGCCGGTTGTGAGATCGACTGGGGTACTCTCCTGGGCGTGCAGTGGAGCCTAGAGGATCGAGGGAAGACCCGTAGAACGACGGTGAGTAAGGGTTATTGTCAGAGCAACCACCATGATAGAGGAGATCCAGTCTACCGTTGCTTTAACCCGAACCGTGAACCCTGACAATATATATTATATATATATATATATAATATAATATATATATATATATATAATATATATATATATATATATATATATATATATGTACATATATATATATTGGCAAGATTATATACAATATATATATATATATATTAGCAAGACAACAACATCTCTTTCCAAGCGTTTAACGATGCATAAGCAACAGGGCTCCATTAAGGAACATATATGTTTTCTTCCCACAACCAAACCATCACCAGAGAAATCTTAGCAAACAACACAGAAATCATTGATAAGTACAGCGACAGCAGGCGGCTTGACATCTGCGAGGCACTATACATCAAGAAGTCAACACCAGCAATCAAGAGCTATTTGATGCACAACTATATTCTACCCACTTCAAGACTCCACTCCAACATAGAAACATCAAGAAATATGGGCCAATAGGCCTTCTGCAGTTCTATTTGTACCCAACTTCTGCAAATCTATATCCATTATTCCGTGTTCTGTGTTTTGTTGAAAGCTTATTTTTTACCCCACTATTGTACTACATCACCTCACCCAAATGCAGGTATAAGAGCCAATGCTGTTCAGCCTTAAGTTGCCATTTATTATCCACACATAAGTTATGTGTGGATAATCTAAAGTCTTTGAAAATGTAATAAGTTTTACAAAACGCGCTCAAGTGTCGCGTCAGACTAGAAATAAAAATGAATTTTGGAGAATTGATTTTTCATTTACCGTCACCAGTAAAAAGAAACATAAGGAAAATTGAGACAATTCGTGTTAGAATTATTAATCTTACTTTTTCGGTCATATTTAATAACACATATATATATATATATATATAATATTATATATATATATATTATATATAATATATATATATATAATTATATATAATATATATATATATATATATATATATATATATATATATATATATATATATTATATATATTATATATATATATATATATATATATATATATGTCGTACCTAGTAGCCAGAACGCACTTCTCAGCCTACTATGCAAGGCCGGATTTGCCTAATAAGCCAAGTTTTCATGAATTAATTGTTTTTTGACTACCTAACCTACCTAACCTAACCTAACCTAACTTTACTTTTCGGCTACCTAACCTAACCTAACCTATAAAGATAGGTTAGGTTAGGTTAGGTAGGGTTGGTTAGGTTCGGTCATATAACTACGTTAATTTATCTCCAATAAAAACAAATTGACCTCATACATAATGAAATGGTTAGCTTTATCATTTCATTAGAAAAATTTAGAGAAATATATTAATTCATAAAAACTTGGCTTATTAGGCAAATCGGGCCTTGCATAGTAGGCTGAGAAGTGCGTTCTGGCTACTGGGTACGACATATATATATATATATATATATATATATATATATATATTATATAATATATATATAATATATATATATTATATATATATATATATGCAAACAAGCCTGAATGGTCCCCAGGACTAGATACAACTGAAAACTCACACCCCAGAAGTGACTCGAACCCATACTGCCAGGAGCAACGCAACTGGTATGTACAGGGACGCCTTAAACCACTTGACCATCACGACCGGACATAAGGAAGTGATAGCCGAGGCTATATGAACCACTTCCCCGCCGGCACTCGGATGGTAATCTTGGGCATAGCATTTTATCAAATCACCTCATTTTTTGGGGCAACACGTGAGGAACACAAATGCAACAAGCCTGAATGGTCCCCAGGACTAGATACAACTGAAAACTCACACCCCAGAAGTGACTCGAACCCATACTGCCAGGAGCAACGCAACTGGTATGTACATACAGGGACCGCCTTAAACCACTTGACCATCAACGACCCGGGAACATAAGGAAGTGATAGCCGAGGCTAATATGAACCACTTCCCCCGCCGGACATCGGATGGCTAAAATCTTGGGCATAAGCATTTATCAAATCACCTCATTTTTTGCGGGCAACACGTGAGGAACACAAATGAAAACAAGTTCCTCACGTTGTTGCCCCAAAAAATGAGGGTGATTTGATAAATGCTATGCCTCAAGATTACCATCGAGTGCCGGCGGGGAAGTGCGTTCATATAGCATCGGCTATCACTTCCTTATGTCCGCGTCGTGATGTTCAGTGGTTTAAGGCGTCCCTGTACATACCAGTTGCGTTTGCTCCTGGCAGTATGGGTTCGAGCTCACTTCTGGGGTGGTGAGTTTTCAGTGATATTATATATATATTAATATATATATATATGTCGTACCCAGTAGCCAGAACGCACTTCTCAGCTACCTACTATGCAAAGCCAGAATTGCCTAATAAGCTAAGTTTCATGAATTAATATATTTTCTCTAATTTTTTTTCTTATGAAATGATAAAGATAGACTCCATTTCATATGTATGAGGTCAATTTTTTTTTATTGGAGTTAAATTAACGTAGATATTGACCGAAACTAACCAACCCTACCTAACCTAACCTAACCTATCTTTATAGGTTAGGTTAGGTTAGGTAGGCCGAAAAGTAAAGTTAGGTTAGGTTAGGTTAGGTTAGGTAGCCGAAGAAATAAATTAGTTTTTAGGTTATTACTTGGCTTTAGCCTGCTTAGGCTATTTTTTTTTTCTTTTTTGTTTGCTCTTTGGGGTAGTGCATTCGGTCAGCTCGAGCACACCCCCCCGACATCATAATTTCATGCAAACTTGGATTCTTAGGGCAATTCCGGTTGACTTGCATAGTAGGCTGAGA
>WNGS01163118.1:0-25654 GCA_020271785.1 Procambarus virginalis | reverse complement strand
ACATACCAGTTGCGTTGCTCCTGGCAGTATGGTTCGAGTCACTTCTGGGTGTGAGTTTTCAGTTGTATCTAGTCCTGGGGACCATTCAGGCTTGTTTGCATTTGTGTTCCTCACGTGTTGCCCCAAAAATGAGGTGATTTGATAAAATGCTATGCCCAAGATTACCATCCGAGTGCCGGCGGGGAAGTGGTTCATATAGCCTCGGCTATCACTTCCTTATGTCCGGTCGTGATGGTCAAGTGTTTAAGGCGTCCCTGTACATACCAGTTGCGTTGCTCCTGGCAGTATGGGTTCGAGTCACTTCTGGGGTGTGAGTTTTCAGTTGTATCTAGTCCTGGGGACCATTCAGGCTTGTTTGCATATATATATATATATATAATATATATATATATATAATATATATATATATATATATAATATATATATATATATATATATATATATGTCGTACCCAGTAGCCAGAACGCACTTCTCAGCCTACTATGCAAGGCCCGATTTGCCTAATAAGCCAAGTTTTTATGAATTAATATATTTTCTCTAAATTTTTCTAATGAAATGATAAAGCTACCATTTCATTATGTATGAGGTCAATTTGTTTTTATTGGAGATAAAATTAACGTAGTTATATGACCGAACCTAACCAACCTACCTAACCTAACCTAACCTATCTTTATAGGTTAGGTTAGGTTAGGTAGCCGAAAAGTAAAGTTAGGTTAGGTTAGGTTAGGTAGGTTAGGTAGTCAAAAAACAATTAATTCATGAAAACTTGGCTTATTAGGCAAATCCGGCCTTGCATAGTAGGCTGAGAAGTGCGTTCTGGCTACTAGGTACGACATATATATATATAATATATATATATATATATATATATAATATATATAATATATATTATATATATATATATATTAGATATATATTATATTTATATATATATTATATATATTATATATATATATATATATATATATATTATATTATATATATATATATATATGTGTTATTAAATATGACCGAAAAAGTAAGATTAATAATCTTCTAACACGAATTGTCTCAATTTTCCTTATGTTCTTTTTACTGGTGACGGTAAAGAAAAATCAATTCTCCAAAATTCATTTTATTTCTAGTCTGACGCGACACTTGAGCGCGTTTTGTAAAACTTATTACATTTTCAAAGACTTTAGATTATCCACACATAACTTATGTGTGGATAATAAATGGCAACTTAAGGCTGAACAGCATTGGCTCTTATACCTGCATTTGGGTGAGGTGATGTAGTACAATAGTGGGGTAAAAAAAAACTTTCAACAAAACACAGAACACGGAATAATGGATATAGATTTGCAGAAGTGGGTACAAATAGAACTGCAGAAGGCCTATTGGCCCATATTTCTTGATGTTTCTATGTTGGAGTGGAGTCTGAAGTGGGTAGAATATAGTTGTGCATCAAATGGCTCTTGATTGCTGGTGTTGACTTCTTGATGTATAGTGCCTCGCAGATGTCAAGCCGCCTGCTGTCGCTGTACTTATCAATGATTTCTGTGTTGTTTGCTAAGATTTCTCTGGTGATGGTTTGGTTGTGGGAAGAAAACATATATGTTCCTTAATGGAGCCCTGTTGCTTATGCATCGTTAAACGCTTGGAAAGAGATGTTGTTGTCTTGCTAATATATATATATATATATTGTATATAATCTTGCCAATATATATATATGTACATATATATATATATATATATATATATATATATATATATATATATATATATATATATATATATATATATATATATAAATATATATTGTCAGGGTTCACGGTTCGGGTTAAAGCAACGGTAGACTGGATCTCCTCTATCATGGTGGTTGCTCTGACAATAACCCTTACTCACCGTCGTTCTACGGGTCTTCCCTCGATCCTCTAGGCTCCACTGCACGCCCAGGAGAGTACCCCAGTCGATCTCACAACCGGCCTCAATGTCGTAGAGTGAGTGGAGACACAGATTGTTCCCTCAATTTGTGTGCCCGCCCCGGCAAAGAACTATCACACAGCCTTTAAGGTCGCCAACTGGTGTTTTAGGTGTCCAGTAACACAGCAGTGGTGAGGTGTAATTGTGGTAATTGTGGTAAGAGCAAGGTCGACTAGTTTGGTCTCAGGATAGTAATTATTTCTGTCACTCTATCTTACTTCCTTACACAGTCACAAGATAAATGGAGGGGATGATATAAACGCCGACGAGTTTTGGTATTTTACTTAAAAACCGAGAAACATATCATCAAAAACATATCATGGAACAAGTATCACACTGCTCCTTCCTCGGCAAATAATGGCAAATAATCCGGAATGCACCAAATGGTAACACACGACAAAACCTAATTAATGTCACTTGTCAAAGTCAGCTGATCCGGGCCCTAGCACCCCGTGAGAAAGAATAGTATTGTTTTATCTGGCGTCGCTCACCTCGTTTCTTTAACTTTTCGCAAACACTATATCTACTATTCACATGACATACTTATGATTCTACTAGGACGCGATACACCAATTCACTGGTCTCACAATTAATATCTTACTCTCACTGTATCCTAAGTGATTATTCACCATACCAAGAGATTACGCTATTCTTAATAATATTTACTGTGAAAGCACGCACTTGATCACTGTACTGTTCTTTAAATCTATACTTCCTCTTTAAGCGATATCACTGGCAATCACTTCACATATATGAGACTGTTCAGTACATAAGCAAATACATCGATAAATCATTAATCAAAACACAGGCATATATATATATATATATATATATATATATATATATATATATATATATATATATATATATATATATATATATATATATATATATCATGGAGATCAATACACAGGCATTTGTATAAAGTCTGGGCTCATAGCCTAACACCAATATCTGGTTCACTGCTAATATATATACTAATATTTACAGGAAATGAATTATAGTCACAGTAAATTCCTTAATGAATCCTGGTGCTTGCACACACCCACATATAGATATATGTAAACGGATACTGTGAGTACTCTGGGTAGCCTCACCACACACTGTGCTCTCTGTGACTTAGATTCAGTTGAGACTTGCTCGCAACATATAAAATATTCTGACAAATATCTATAGCTAACTAAAGGGGAAATGGGAGGGTAACTGTAAACACCTACTTCACCTATCCTAGGATGACAGTTGGGTTGTAGCTCCTGGTCCAGGCTCTTGCCTCGTACACCCTCCAGAAACACAAGCCAACGTCCTAGGATGTTCGCGTCTCGCCGCTCCAGTACACTGCAGGCCTGTGCTCCTCCTCCAGTACGTTGCAGGGTTGGAGTCGGTCTCCTGGCCGTCAACTTTCCTCCCAGCTACGGCAGCCAGCCTACGTCTCGGCGGTCGTCGTTCGTTTCCCAATTAGTTCCTTGTCACTGTACTCCCAGAGGAACTGCCTCTCACCACTACAATGTCACTATGAAGTTATCAGACGTCCCAGACGATACTGCTTAAGCTCCACACGCACAGCAAACCCGACTTCAGAGCACTTGAAGCTCACTACACTGTCAATTCCCTAGTCGTCTAGGTATGTCACTAGGTATTTGGGAAGACTTCTCGACGTGCTTGCGTCCAACTGTTGACTCGTAGGGTTCCACGTAGGTAGGGTTACTGTCAAACTTGACAGGATCGTCGATCACACGTTCAACCTAGTTGACAAAGGCGGTCAACTAGGTTCGCTCACGGTAGAATGGCCCAGCCACTAAACTGTCTCCTATTCTGGTGAACTGTCAAGGACGTCACACACGTCAATGCCCGGCCCACTTCTTGCAACGCACCTGTCCCAGAGCACTTGTTGCTCAATATTCCGTCGATTCCATATCTGATCCACACCTGGGTTGAAGGAAGACCTCACAGCGTGCGTGCTGACAACAGGAGATGCTTATATCCACCGGAGCTCGGTAATCCGTCACTCAGACAGGACGACCGATCGCACGTCCTGCCTCTCGGACGCGTCGTGTAAGACTGATGGCGCGAAGGCGTCGCTACGGCTGGACTCCCCTGCCTATGTGACGTCACATTTCCCAAAGTAGGTTTTCATTGGCTCCCAGTGCCACGTCGCTGACGGTGACCAATCTGGCGACACTGACGTCACACAGTTTTGGCGGGAGAACAGAAGAGCCGGCGCCATATTGGCTTCCTAAAGGGCCTATCCCACAGGCCAAAATACTATACTTTCGCGAATTTCTGGGCTCATCGAGAATACTATTCTCTCCCACATATATTAAATTGATGCCCGTAACGTAGAGAACGCTCGGGAATAGTGGACATGACTCTTACAGCAGGCGTGGGAGAATTAGAAGGGGGGGAACACCGTCACAATATATATATATATATATATATATATAATATATAATATATATATATATATATATATATACATATATATAATATATTATATATATATATATATATATATATATATATATATATATATATATAAATATATATATATATTTATATATATATATGTCGTACCTAGTAGCCAGAACGCACTTCTCAGCCTACTATGCAAGGCCGATTTGCCTAATATGCCAAGTTTTCCTGAATTAATATACTTTCTCTAATTTTTTTCTTATGAAATGATAAAGCTACCCTTTCATTATGTATGAGGTCAATTTTTTTTATTGGAGTTAAAATTAACGTAGATATATGACCGAACCTAACCACTCTACCTAACCTAACCTAACCTATCTTTATAGGTCAGGTTAGGTTAGGTAGCCATAAAAGTTAGGTTAGTTAGGTTAGGTAGGTTAGGTAGTCAAAAATAATTAATTCATGAAAACTTGGCTTTTTAGGCAAATCGGGCCTTGCATAGTAGGCTGAGAAGTGCGTTCTGGCTACTAGGTACGACACATATATATATAAATATATATATATTATATATATATATATATATATATATATATATATATATATATATATATATATAATATATATATATATATATATATATATATATATATGTGTGTTTGTGTGTATATCACGAAATTAAACACGTGATTTAAAATGTGACAAAGTCAGACCACGGAGGAAAAATGAAACAGGAATTTTCTTAAGTACTTTCGTATATTAATACATCTTCAGAAGGAGTGATTTAACAGATCGAGAACTGGACATAAATAGGCAGAGAGAATGGTGGAGTGAGGTGAGTTACAATACGTGGACACTGCAGACGGCCTAGTGATGACGTGGACATTGATGACGGTCCATCTGATGCAACACGCACACACAGGCCAACAACTGGGTAATTATAGCATAAAATAGTAAATATATTATATTAACACTACACTTATGATACACTTAATAAACTGTGTATGATTCATTTGACCTGGTTGATACCTGGTTGATGGGGTTCTGGGAGTTCTTCTACTCCCCAAGCCCGGCCCGAGGCGAGGCTTGACTTGTGAGAGTTTGGTCCACTAGGCTGTTGCTTGGAGCGGCCCGCAGGCCCACATACCCACCACAGCCCGGTTGGTCCGGCACTCCTTGGAGGAATAAATCTAGTTTCCTCTTGAAGATATCCACGGTTGTTCCAGCAATATTTCTTATGCTTGCTGCGAGGACGTTGAACAACCGCGGACCTCTGATGTTTATACAGTGTTCTCTGATTGTGCCTATGGCACCTCTGCTCTTCACTGGTTCTATTCTGCATTTTCTTCCATATCGTTCACTCCAGTACGTCGTTATTTTACTGTGCAGATTTGGTACTTGGCCCTCCAGTATCTTCCAAGTGTATATTATTTGATATCTCTCTCGTCTTCTTTCTAGTGAGTACATTTGGAGAGCTTTGAGACGATCCCAATAATTTAGGTGCTTTACCTCGTCTATGCGTGCCGTATACGTTCTCTGTATTCCCTCTATTTCAGCAATCTCTCCTGCTCTGAAGGGGGAAGTGAGTATTGAGCAGTACTCAAGACGGGACAACACAAGTGACTTGAAGAGTACAACCATTGTGATGGGATCCCTGGATTTGAAAGTTCTCGTAATCCATCCTATCATTTTTCTGGCTGTCGCAATATTTGCTTGGTTATGCTCCTTAAACGTTAGGTCGTCAGACATTATTATTCCCAAATCCTTTACATGCTGTTTTCCTACTATGGGTACATTTGATTGTGTTTTGTACTCTGTATTATGTTTAAGGTCCTCATTTTTACCGTACCTGAGTACCTGGAATTTATCACTGTTAAACATCATGTTATTTTACCTAAATCACCTAAATTACCTAAATCTTGCTTTTTATTCATTTTGGGTGAGGTGACACAAAGGTTTTGGGTGAGGTGGGTACATGAGAATGGAAGTAACTGCAGAGGGCCTAATGGCCCATACGGTGCCTTGAAGTGGGTAGAATATATTTGTGCATTAATTGGCTGTTGATTGATGGTGTTGACTTTTTGATGTGTAGTGTCTTGCTGAAGTCGATGGGCAGCTTCCCATCCTTTTCCATCTCGTAAGTGAAACTCAACACAAAATTCCGCTCGAATGCCTCCTTCAGCTACTGCAGACGTCTTGCATCAGGTACCTACGTAAAAATGTCGTCAACATTCGTGCAGTATATGAGGGGTATCGAGTCCATGTCAACTAAGACCTACTGCCCACTGGTACCCATTTAGAAGTTCACAATCAGGTCACCTCGGGGAGAACCCATCGCGACCCCATCTACTTGTTTATACATGTGGCCATCTGGGCTCAAGAAGGGTGCCTCTTTAGTGTAGGCTTGGAGTAGTTTCCTAAGTATGTTTTCTGGTATGTCAAGAGGATCACGATACACTCTGTCCGCTATCATCCCGATTGTTTCATCGACAGGTATGTTGGTAGAGAGTGATTCTACATCCAACGAGGCTCCTATCCCTGTGGCCCGTATTCCCCGCAGTAAGTCAACAAATTCCTTTGAAACTTCAGGCTGAAAGCACAAGGTACATAAGGAGTCAGCAAGCCATTGAGTCACTTAGCTAGTCTGTATGTGGGTGTGGGTATCTGACTGATGATTGGCCAAAGTGGGTTTCCAGGCTTGTGGGTCTTGACATTTCCAAATGCATACACTTCCAACCCAATGACATTTCCAACCCATACTCCCAGGAGCAACGCAACTGGTAACTACAGGACGCCTTAATCCGCTTGACCATCACGACCGGACATAAGGCGTCCTGTAGTTACCAGTTGCGTTGCTCCTGGGAGTATGGGTTTGAGTCACTTCTGGGGTGTGAGTTTTCATTCGCATATAGTCCTGGGGACCATTCAGGCTTGTTTGCATTTGTGTTCCTCACGTGTGCCCCAAAGAATGAGGTGATTTGATAAAATGCTATGCCCAAGATAACCATCCAGGTGCCGGCGGGGAAGTGGTTCAAATAGCTCAGGCTATCACTTCCTTATGTCCGGTCGTGATGGTCAAGCGGATTAAGGCGTCCTGTAGTTACCAGTTGCGTTGCTCCTGGGAGTATGGGTTCGAGTCACTTCTGGGGTGTGAGTTTTCATTCGCATATAGTCCTGGGGACCATTCAGGCTTGTTCGCATTTGTGTTCCTCACGTGTGCCCCAAAGAATGAGGTGATTTGATAAAATGCTATGCCCAAGATAACCATCCAGGTGCCGGCGGGGAAGTGGTTCAAATAGCTCAGGCTATCACTTCCTTATGTCCGGTCGTGATGGTCAAGCGGATTAAGGCGTCCTGTACATACCAGTTGCGTTGCTCCTGGGAGTATGGGTTCGAGTCACTTCTGGGGTGTGAGTTTTCATTCGCATATAGTCCTGGGGACCATTCAGGCTTGTTTGCATTTGTGTTCCTCACGTGTGCCCCAAAGAATGAGGTGATTTGATAAAATGCTATGCCCAAGATAACCATCCAGGTGCCGGCGGGGAAGTGGTTCAAATAGCTCAGGCTATCACTTCCTTATGTCCGGTCGTGATGGTCAAGCGGATTAAGGCGTCCTGTACATACCAGTTGCGTTGCTCCTGGGAGTATGGGTTCGAGTCACTTCTGGGGTGTGAGTTTTCATTCGCATATAGTCCTGGGGACCATTCAGGCTTGTTTGCATTTGTGTTCCTCACGTGTGCCCCAAAGAATGAGGTGATTTGATAAAATGCTATGCCCAAGATAACCATCCAGGTGCCGGCGGGGAAGTGGTTCAAATAGCTCAGGCTATCACTTCCTTATGTCCGGTCGTGATGGTCAAGCGGATTAAGGCGTCCTGTACATACCAGTTGCGTTGCTCCTGGGAGTATGGGTTCGAGTCACTTCTGGGGTGTGAGTTTTCATTCGCATATAGTCCTGGGGACCATTCAGGCTTGTTGCATTTGTGTTCCTCACGTGTGCCCCAAAGAATGAGGTGATTTGATAAAATGCTATGCCCAAGATAACCATCCAGGTGCCGGCGGGGAAGTGGTTCAAATAGCTCAGGCTATCACTTCCTTATGTCCGGTCGTGATGGTCAAGCGGATTAAGGCGTCCTGTAGTTACCAGTTGCGTTGCTCCTGGGAGTATGGGTTCGAGTCACTTCTGGGGTGTGAGTTTTCATTCGCATATAGTCCTGGGGACCATTCAGGCTTGTTTGCATTTGTGTTCCTCACGTGTGCCCCAAAGAATGAGGTGATTTGATAAAATGCTATGCCCAAGATAACCATCCAGGTGCCGGCGGGGAAGTGGTTCAAATAGCTCAGGCTATCACTTCCTTATGTCCGGTCGTGATGGTCAAGCGGATTAAGGCGTCCTGTAGTTACCAGTTGCGTTGCTCCTGGGAGTATGGGTTCGAGTCACTTCTGGGGTGTGAGTTTTCATTCGCATATAGTCCTGGGGACCATTCAGGCTTCTTTGCATATATATATATATATATATATATATATATATATATATATATATATTATAGACCTATTTTTTTGGGAGCATCTCTCTGTGCTCTTAAGAAAAAGGATGGAGGGATCAGGCCAATAGCTGTGGGCAATTCTCTCCGGCGTCTCGTCGCAAAGGCAGCTGCTAGAACAGTTAGTGATGCAGCTGCCAACATGCTGAAGCCAAAACAGCTCGGGTTTGGCATTCCACAAGGGTGTGAGGCGGCAGCCCATGCAGCTCGAGCCTTCATCGCCAACATCACAGACGAAAAGGCCCTTATCAAGCTAGATTTCAAAAACACCTTCAATTTGGTGCGGAGGGATGCTGTACTCCGTGCGGTTCATAGTCATTTCCCTTCCCTCTACCCTTTTGTACATTCATGCTACAGTATGGATCTTAAGCTACTTTTTGGCGAACATAAATTGACTCGCGGGAAGGCGTCCAACAGGGTGACCCCCTTGCTCCTCTCCTTTTCTGCTTAGTCATCAAACAAGTCACAGAGGTCCTGTCCAGCGAGCTTAACATCTGGTTCTTGGATGATGGTACCCTAGCTAGTTCCCAAGACTCCCTCCTGGTGGACATCAGAAAAATCCAGGAGCAAGGTGCAGTTTAAGGCCTCACCCTGAACCCTTCTAAATGTGAAATAATATGTTCCAACCAGGGCATCGTAGAGAGGATAGAAGGTCTTCTGCCAAATATCCATAAAACTAAACCTGAAGACAGCACACTCCTAGCAGCTCCCCTGGGGTTGAAAGCCATCGATGAGGTCCTTGATAAGAAAATCGCCGACCTTAAGAGGATGGATGGGAGGATTGAGGATATTGATGCTCATGATGCACTCTACCTCATCACCAGATGTCTGTCCCTCCCCAGGTTAACCTACTTTCTGAGGTGTTCACCATCTTACAGTAGCCAAAAACTAAGTGAGTATGACCGGTTACTGAAATCAATGCTAGAAAAAGCCCTTAACCTCTCTCTTGATGACCTACAGTGGAAACAAGCCTCTCTTCCCGTAAGACTTGGGGGCCTCGGAGTTCGAACAGCAACGCAAATCGCTGTTCCAGCCTTCCTGTCCTCCTTATCGGCATCCGACGACCTTGTGAAGGAAATTCTACCTGCCCACCTACATCAGCTGGCGGGTGTACATGATCCCAATTTTACACGCTGTGCCACAGAGTGGGCCTCTCGTGCAGGCCCATCACCTCAACCACCATCCCAAAAAGCCCACAAGCAATCCAGCTGGGATGGCCCCATTGTAGACCAAGTTGCTGCAGAGTGCCTGGGTGTTGCAACAACACAACACGACATTGCTCGCCTCACAGCAGTAGCAGCCCCACATGCAGGGGATTTCCTGTTAGCAACCCCAATGTCGGCAACTGGCACGCGTCTCATACCACACGCCCTCCGAATTGCTGTGGCCCTCCGAATTGCTGTGGCCCTCCGCCTTGCTGCCCCAATCCACACCAGATATAGGTGTATTTGCGGCGAGGTGGTGGCTGACAAAGTACGGCCACCACGGCCTACTCTGCCAAAGCACAGCGGGATGGCACTCGAGGCACAGTGAAGTTAACGACATCATCAAGAGGAGCCTCACCACAGCTGGATGCCCAGCTGAAAGAGAGCCCCGTTACCTAACGCCCCGTAACTCTGATGCTCTTATTGGTCGCCCGGATGGTATCACAGTGAACCCCTGGAAGAATGGTAAGCAGTTGGTATGGGACTACACGTGCGTATCAACCCTGGCTAACACCTACATTGACCTCAGTGTTGCACAACCAGGTGGCACTGCCACCCACAGGGAAGCAGCCAAATCCCATAAGTATAGAGAACTGAATCACCACTACAATTTTGTCCCCATTGCTTCTGAGACACTCGGCGCCTGGGGTAAAAGTGATACCAGCTTTTTGAAGGAACTGGGTTCTAGGCTCATTGAAACAACAAGGGACCCTAGAGCTGCCAGCTTTCTTTTCCAGCGCCTCAGCGTGGCGATAAAGAGGGAAATGCGCACTGCATCCAGGGTTCCTGCCCGCCATCTGAGGAGCTGGAGGAACTCGACAACCTATGATAACCATCTTTGTAACCTATATGTAACTCCTTTTTTGTAACAATTTCAAATAAAGCATATATATATATATATATATATATATATATATATATTATATATATATTATATAATATATATATATATTAATATATATATATATATATATATATATATATATATATATATATATATATATATATATATATATATATATATATATGTCGTACCTAGTAGGCAGAACGCACTTCTCAGCCTACTATGCAAGGCCCGATTTGCCTAATAAGCCAAGTTTTCATGAATTAATATATTTTCTCTAATTTTTTTCTTATGAAATGATAAAGCTACCCATTTCATTATGTATGAGGTAAATTTTTTTTATTGGAGTTAAAATTAACGTAGTTATATGACCGAACCTAACCAACCCTACCTAACCTAACCTAACCTATCTTTATAGGTTAGGTTAGGTTAGGTAGCCGAAAAAGTTATGTTAGGTTAGGTTAGGTAGGTTAGGTAGTCGTAAAACAATTAATTCATGAAAACTTGGCTTATTAGGCAAATCGGGCCTTGCATAGTAGGCTGAGAAGTGCGTTTTGGCTACTAGGTACGACATATATATATATATATATATATATATATATATATACGCACAACTATATTCTACCCACTTCAAGACTCCGCTCCAATATAGAAACATCAGGAAATATGGGATAATAGGCCTTCTGCAGTTCTGTTACCCAACTTCTATCTGTTACCCAACTACCCATTGTTTCGTGTTCTATGTTTTGTTGAAAGTTTGTTTTTTCACCCCATTATTGTATTACATCGCCTCACCCAAATGCAGGTATAAGAGCCAAAATGCTGTTTCAGTCATATATATATATATATATATATATATATATATATATATATATATATATATATATATATATATGACTCATAACTGAAACTCACATCCCAGAAGTGACTCGAACCCATACTGCCAGGAGCAATGCAACCGTTATGTACAGGGATTCCTTAATCCGCTTGACCATCACGACCGGACATAAGGAAGTGATAGCCGAAGCTATTTGAACCACTTCCCCGCCGGCACTCGAATGGTAATCTTGGGCATAGCATTTTATCAAATCACCTCATTCTTTGGGGCACACGTGAGGAACACAAATGTGAACAAGCCTGAATGGTCCCCAGGACTATATGCAACTGAAAACTCACACCCCAGAAGTGACTCGAACCCATACTGCCAGGAGCAACGCAACTGGTATGTACAGGGATGCCTTAATCCGCTTGACCATCACGACCGGACATAAGGAAGTAATAGCCGAAGCTATTTGAACCACTTCCCCGCCGGCACTCGGATGGTAATCTTGGGCATAGCATTTTATCTGTTTTCTGTGGACACTAGACATTAGTGAAAAATCTTTCCTATGAATAAGTACATCTAAGAATGGCAAACATTTATAGATTTCAGTCTCCAAGTTTCAGTTTCAGTTGATAAATGTTTGCCATTCCTAGATGTACTTATTCACAGGGAAGATTTTTCACTAAAGTTTAGTGTCTACAGAAACCTATGAATAATTTATCTTATGCTCATTATTTTTCAGGGCATAGATACACTGAAAAAGTTTATTTTTTCTTCAATGTATCTAAGAGCTCTTCGAGTTGTGAGTCCAGAATTCTTAGACGAAGAGTTTAAGATTATTGATTCGATTGGTCTCAAGCTTTGTTACCCACTGAGTTTTTTGGAAGTTTGCCGTAGCAAAGCACGCCATACATACTATAATAATATATGCAGTGAAAGAATTCGCCTAAAGAATGTGTTATGTTTACCATATTTCTCTGGGTTTGAGAATATTGTCAAGGCCTTGAAACTTTTAATATACATGTATTGTTTAGCTACGAAAATACTGTTGGTAAGCTATTAGTTAGGAACAGCCCTCGTAGTGATAATTGTGTCATTTATAAAAATACCTTGTAAAGACTGTAATAAGTTCTATGTTGGGCAAACATCTAAAGATTTCAAATGTAGAATTTCGCAACATAAATACTCTGTAAGACAGGGCCAATTGTCTAATGCTTTGTTTGTTCATCTGTCAGAAGATGCTCACCAAATTGATTAGGAGATGGCTTCTTCAATAGCGAATTGTAAAAGCACCTATAACAGAAACATAATTGAATCTGCTTTGATACAGATCACAAAAGAAAGTAATTTGAACATTAGCAGTGGTTTATAACTTAGATCCATTTTTAATAGATCAATTAAAGGGCGATTAAGTAGGATCATTGGAAACATTTGTCTCACTAATTCATTGTAATATTTGCTATTTTATGCTATGATTATCGATGTGTGGGCCTGTGTGTGGTTGCTGCATCGGATGTACATCACGTATTGTACCTCACCTCACTCCACCATTCTCTCCTGGCTATTTATGTCCAGTACTCGACCTGTAAAACCACTCCTTCTGAAGATGTATTAATATACGAAAGTACTTAAGGAAATTCTGTTTCAATTTTCCTCCGTGGTCTGACACTGTCACATTTTTAATCACTTGTTTTTTTCGTGACACACACCACACACACACCACACACACGCACGCACGCACGCACGCACGCACGCACGCACGCACGCGCACACACACACACACACACACATATGTAAGACCAATCCTGGAGTATGCAGCCCCAGCATGGAACCCATACCTTATCAAGCACAAGACGAAGCTGGAAAAAGTCCAAAGGTATGCCACTAGACTAGTCCCAGAACTAAGAGGCATGAGTTACGAGGAAAGGCTGTGGGAAATGCACCTACGACACTGGAAGACAGAAGAGTAAGGGGAGACATGATCACAACCTACAAAATCCTCAGAGGAATCGACCGGGTAAACAAGGATAAACTATTCACACTGGTGGGACGCGAACAAGGGGACACAGGTGAAACTGAGTACCCACATGAGCCACAGAGACGTTAGAAGGAACTTTTTCAGTGTCAGAGTAGTTAACGATTGGAATGCATTAGGCAGTGATGTGTGGAGGCTGACTTCATACACATTTTAAATGTAGATATGATAGAGCCCAGTAGGCTCAGGAATCTGTACACCATTGATTGACAGTTGAGAGGCGGGACCAAAGAGCCAAAGCTCAACCCCCGCAAGCACAAATAGGGAGTACAAATAGGTGAGTACACACACATATATATTTATATATATATATATATATATCTATATATATAGATATATATATATAATATATATATATATATATATATATATGTATATATTTACATGTATATATATGTGATGGTAAAGTGTTGGAGTATGGTGTTCGGCAGTCTTCCAATGGCAGATGTCAATGCCTGGTCACATACACAAAAAAAAGAGACTGATTGCCTGATTGTCTGTGGTAAGGTAGGGGAAGAACCAAAACACATAGAATAAAAAATGAAATTAATACTATAGAAAACAAATTTAAATAAAGACAATTCCTTGGCTTGGCAAAGTGCAAATATAACAAGTGAAAAACTAACATAAAAATGAATAAGTAATGGTTTTATGTTAACAATAGTACAAAATATAATACAAGTAATATAAATGGTGCTGGGAATATTAGCGCAAGCAAAGAACCGCTACTTGATACACGAGGTATATCAATTAGATGTTCACAGCCCAGAGCACAAGATATTCTGAGAGGAAACTGCTGGCCGGCCCCGACATTGACTCTTCGAGGTCCGTGAGTGGTGCGGAACTGGAGTGGTGTGGTCTCGATCAGCCAATCAGAATGCAGGCAGGCCGACAATGGTAGTTGGCTAATTGTAGTGCAGGCGACGAGCGGCGGTGAGGAGTGTGTGGGAGTGCAGGAGTGGGGGTATGCAGGTGTGTATGCTGCCTTGACAAACGTTTTGCTACTGTTGATCGTATCTTGAAGTAGCATGGGACGTGATACTATAGGGAAGAGCAGGCTCAATCTCTTCAAAGAGATTACTCGTCACAATATATATAGTATGTATATTATATATATATATATATATATTATATATATATATTATATATATATATATGTTATATATATTAGATATTTTGGTAGCAGTCTTTCCTGTAGACAAATTATTAAATATGACCGAAAAAGTAAGATTAATAATTCTAACACGAATTTTCTCGATTTCCTTATGTTTCTTTTTACTGGTGACGGTAAATGAAAATCATTCTCCAAAATCATTTTATTTCTAGTCTGACGCGACACTTGAGCGCGTTGCGTAAACTTGTTACATTCAAAGACTTTAGTTTATCCACATACAATATGACTGAACAGCAATTGGCTCGTATACCTGCATTTGGGTGAGGTGATGTAATACAATAGGTGGGGTGAAAAACAAACTTTCAACAAAACACAGAACACGGAACAATGGGTATAGATTTGCAGAAGATGGGTAAAGATGAGAACTGCAGAAGGCCTATTGGCCCATATTTTGATGTTTCTATATTGGAGCGGAGTCTTGAAGTGGGTAGAATATAGTTGTGTATATTCTATTCACAACTATATAGTTGTATATTCACAACTATATTTATACCAACTTCAAGACTCCGCTCGAATATAGAAATATTAAGAAATATGGGCAATAGGCCTTCTGCAGTTCTATCTTTACCCATCTTCTGCAAATCTATACCCATTGTTCCATATTCTGTTTTTTGTTGAACGTTTGTTTTTCACCCACTATTGTATTACATCACCTCACCCAATACAGTATAAGAGCAATTGCTGTTTCAGTCTTAGTTGTTGTGTGTGGATAAACTAAAGTCTTTGAAAATGTAATAAGTTTTTATGAACGCGCTCAAGGTCGCGTCAGACTAGAAATAAAAAATGAATTTTGGAGAATTGATTTTTCATTTACCGTCACCAGTAAAAAAAACATAAGGAAAATCGAGAAAATTCGCGTACATTATTAATCTTACTTTCTCAGTCATATATTAATAATATATATTGTGACGGTAAAGTAGTGGAGTATGGTGTTCGGCAGTCTTCCACTGGCAGATGTCAATGCCTGGTCACACATATGTACAAAAAAAAGAATGACTGCTTGTCTGATAGTCTGTGGTAAGGTAAGGTAAGATACACAAAACACAAAAGATAAACAATGAAATTTAATTACTCTAAAAAACAAATTTAAATAAAGACAATTCCTTGGCTGAGCAACGTGCAATGGTAACAAGTGAAAAAGAACTAACATAAAAATGAATACTGATGTACGTTAACAAGTGGACAAAATATAATACAAGTGAAATATAAAATGGTCAATATATAAAATGGTGCTGGGAATATATGAGCAAGCTAACAACCGCTATTTGATCACACGAGGTGAATCAACTAGATGTTCTCAGCTATAGAGCACAAGATATTCTGAGGTGGTACAGCTCGCTGACTCCAACGTTGACTTGACGACGTGCGTGAGTGGTAGAGAGCTGGAGTGGCGAGATCACGAACAGCCAATGAGAATGCAGGCAGTCCCACAGCTGGTAGTTTGCTAGTTGAAGTGCAGTCGGCGAGGAGTGTGAGGGGGGAGGGGGTGCAGGTGCGTGTGGCTGTCTTGATATACGTTTTGCTACTGTAGAACGTATCTTGAATGTAGCTTTGAACGTGATGATGGTAGGGAAGAGCAGGCTCAATCTCTTGGAAGAGATTATCGTCACAACTCTCCCCCGAAGCCTGCGGTTCCGGTAGAAGTCACGTTCTCGGGAGGTAGAGTGGTAGGTGGAGCTGCCTCTACCTCATGAACTCTGGAGAGGGCGTCGGCGATGATGTTATCAGGCCCCTTGATGTAACAGATTTTCAGATTGAAGCCTTGAAGATATAAAGCCCATCGCAGCAGACGTTGGTTATTGAATTGGGCTTGATGTAGGAAACGTAGAGGATTGTGGTCCGAGTAGATGGTAGTGGACCGAGCACCTTGCAGGTATGGTGCAAAGTGTTGCAAGCTCAGGACGATGGAGAGGAGTTCCTTCTCTATAGTGCTGTAGTTTTTCTGATGAGGCTTCAACTTGTAGCTGTAGTAGCTGACAGGTAGAACCTCCTCGCCTCGTTGCTGCATTAGGACACTCCCGATGCCGGTACCACTGGCGTCGACATGGAGGATGAAAGGCTTCTTGGTATCTGGCGAGGCGAGAATAGGATTAGAACAGAGGAGGAATTTGAGTTGTTCGAAAGCAACGGTTTGCTCCATGGTCCAATTATACCGTTGCTTGGGACTGGTTAAGGTGATTAAGGGTGTTGCAACAGTGCTAAAGTTCCTCACAAACCTACGGTAATAAGAAGCAAGACCAAGGAAGCGCAGGAGCTGCTTCCTGGTAGTAGGCTGTGGATACTCTTTGATGGCTTGAGTGTGGATATTTAACGGAGCCAGGCTGCCACTCCCTATAACATGACCCAGATACCGCACTTTACCTTTGGCAAAAGTGGACTTGCCCAGATTGATGGTGAGGCCGGCTTTCAGGAGCTTGGCGAACAATCGTTGCAGCTGGAGCAGGTGTTCGCTCCAGGTGTTGGATGCTACAACGATATCATCCAAATAGGCGTAGGTGTTGTCCAAGCCCTGGATGACGCGGTTGACAGCTCTCTGAAAGGTGGCCGGGGCATTGCAGAGTCCAAAGGGAAGGCGGTTATATCTGAAAAGTCCGAAAGGGGTGATAAAGGCAGACAATTCTTTAGCTCGCTCCGTTAAGCACACCTGGTAATAGCCCTTGAGTAAGTCCACCTGGGACAGGTAGCGGGCATTACCAATGGCGTCAAGGATGTCGTCAATCCTAGGTAATGGGTATGCATCCTTAACGGTAACACTGTTAAGTTTCCTATAATCGGTGCACAGCCGGATCTTACCGTGAGGTTTGGGTACCAAGATACATGGTGAGGCCCAGGGGGACTCACAGGGGGTAGCCAGTCCATGGTCCAAGAGGTACTGTACCTCAGCACGCATGACTTCCTTCTTGCTAGGGCTGATTCGGTAGAATGGTTGGCGAATCGGCCGGGTGTCAGGTAGCAGTTGGATGTCGTGCCGAGTCACAGTACACTCTTGTGGATCATCTCGAAACAACTCCTGATGTTCTCTGATGAGTTTGATGAGTGAAGCACTATTATCGTCCTGAAAGTGATTATGGATGTCAGTAAGGATTTCCGAATTAGAAAGCGCTGTCTCAGTGTCAGTGCTTTCGGAAGGAGAAGCAGGGAAGGTCTCACTGTGGCTGTATGGACCTGTAAAGGTGGAGAGGTTTAGTAGCACAGTGGGAGGAGTACCATGATAGAGCTTTAGTAAGTTGATGTGGCACAGCTGGGTCTTCCGCCGCCTATCGGGGGTCTCGAGAACGTAGTTGTAGTTATTCCGGCACTCCTTAACACGGTAGGGTCCTGAAAACCTGTTTTGTAAAGGAGAACCTGGGATAGGGAAATAGGCGAGTACTAAGTCTCCCGGTTTAAACTTCCTTACTTGGCAGTGCTGGTCGTAACGAGTCTTCATCCTCTCTTGGGCTTTCAGTAGGTTGTTTCTGGCAAAGGAATGGACCCTCTCTAGAATGTGTCGGAGGTTTTGAAGAAACTGGGGCACATTCTGATGCTCACTGAAGGTGGCATCACGTAGAGAATCCTTGAAAGCCTTGAGAGGTGTACGGCACTTACGTCCGTAGAGCATCTCATAAGGAGATACTCCTAGTGACTCGTTGGGAAGACTTCTGAAAATACACATGATGAGATCAAGTTGCCTATCCCAATCCTTTGAGGTCTCATTACAAAACTTTTTTAAGAGTGCCTTGATAGTCTGATGACTACGTTCAAGAGAACCCTGTGAAGCAGGATGATAGGGGCTGGACAGTACCTGTTTGATGTTGAACTCCTCCAGAGTCCGTTTGAAGAGATCACTGGTGAAGTTGGTGCCACAGTCGCTCTGAATCTCCCTCGGAAATCCATACTGGGTGAAGATCTTCAGTAAATTCTTCACCACTGTAGCAGCCGTAATGTTTTTCACTGGAACTGCTATGGGGAATCTGGTGGTAGGACACAGGATGGTTAAGATATAGGCGTTGCCGGAACTGGTCCGAGGCAAGGGACCAACACAGTCAATAATAAGTCTGTGGAAAGGTTCCTCAGGCACCTGGATGGGTGTCAGTGGTGCTCTGGGAATCGAAACGTTCGGTTTACCTGCCATCTGACACACGTGGCATTGCTTTACATGTTGCTTTACATCATTAACCATACCTGGCCAGTAGTAGTCTTGACGAATCCCATGGTATGTCTTGTTAAACCCGTAGTGTGATAGTGCTCCGTGGGCCAGGTGTAGAATCGTGGGCCGCAGGCTGGTAGGAATCACTAGTTGTTCAACGTTTGCCCAATCGTCCTCCTCCTTCAGTTTACTGGGTCTGTATCTGCGATAGAGTAACTCGTTCTCTAAGAAGAACCCAGGAATACTGTCGGATTGAGTCTCAGCCTGAAAGAATAATGGTGTCAAGGTAAGATCTTCTCTCTGTAACTTACGGAACTCCAAAGCGGTCAGATTTGGGGGTAGTTTCGAAGGGTCTTGAGGGACAGCGGTAGCAGTAGAGTCAGCTGGCTGCGGTCGTGCTGCTTGAGCACGGGTGGTCACCATAACAGGAGGAGAAACTTCATCACTCTCTTGAACCTTTGCTGGAACATGCTTAAAAATCGGATTATCCAACACAGAGTTACCCACCTGGGGTTTGTCCTTGACGATCAGGTTGGTCGGTTGCAGGTCTTCTGCCAAGTCGTTGCCCAGGAGAAGTTGCACTCCAGGCATGGGAAAAGGCTTTTCCCTGACGGCGACTTGGACTTCACCGGTCACGAAGGGACAATCCAGGTGGACTCTGGCGAGAGGATAAGGAGTAGTAGCAGTAAGGTCAGTGATGAATACAGTCTCTCCTGTGTAGGCGACGTTGGGCACAGCTGATTTCAAGACGATCGATTGAAGAGCCGCTGTGTCCCTCAAGATCTTAAGTCCAAAACGTCCCTCAGAATCTGAACCGTTGGTAGTGATAGTTCCTGGATACAGATGCTTGCTGAAGAGAGAAAGATCATTAACATGAACACCAACATTCATTACAGGCTTACCGGACTTAGGAGGAGTCTGTTTGGGTTTGATGGATTCTGTGTTACCTTTATGTGTAGACTTACCACATTTTTCTATGGTATGTCCATAGAGTCTACAATACTTACAGTACAGTTGAGAGGTACCTTGATCTGGGCTCACTTTCTCGTAACTGTACCAAGACTTCTTACTGGTAGGTGGTTCTGGTGTCAGCCGGTGGATGAGGCTGTAAGTGTCAGCCGACTTCGCGCATTTCACCAAGTCGGTCTCTTCCTTATCTGCTAAGTATAGGCGGACAGGAGGAGGTACACGCCTCAAGAATTCTTCAACCAGCATGAGGTTGACGAGTTCTGGAAAAGTAGAGACATGTGCTGCCTCCAGCCATTTCATAAAATATCTCCGTTTGGTGTTGGCAAATTCTAAGAAGGTGGTGGTACTTGCCTTTACGTAGTCACGGAATTTCGTCGGTAGCTTTCGGTGGAGAGAAGGTAGGCGTCCAACACAGCTTGCTTCAGGGTTGGGTAGTCGTTTTCAGACGCCAAAGTGCTGAGTGTGACTGCTGCTCTACCTGTAAGATGTACTCGGAGAAGGGTAGCCCATTGGTCGTCAGGCCAACTAAGTTGATTAGCAAGGGTCTCAAAAGTCGTAAAAAAAACATCAACCTCCGTTTCTACGAACGGTGGCATTAACTTACTTGCATGGGAGACATTGAAACTTGGAGGAAGACTAGCTGCAGCTTGCTGGCGTTGAGCTTGGTGTGTAGTGTCCATCGTGAGTTCTCTGTCACGACATTCTAGAGCAAGAGCCGCTTGCTGTTTTTCATGTTCGCGTTGCATCTCTAGTTGTCGTCGTCTTGTTTCAAGTTGTACTTTTTCACGCTCTCTGAATAGGGCCAACTCACGTTCTTGTTGTCTTTGAGGAGGAGGGCCTCTCTGTCACTTTCCTCTTTCCTCAGTGCGGCCTCTCGCTCTTTGAGGTGGATTTCTTCTTTCTTGAGTTGTAGAGCTTCTTTCGCCAGGGCTGCCTCTCGTTCTTGTTCTTCCTTGCATGTGGCCTCTTCTTCCTTGAGGGCACCTCGCGCTCCCTGATTGCAGCTGCTTCCTTTTGTTGCTCCCGCTCGATCTTAGCAAGTTCTAGTTTGAGCTTCATTGCTGTCAAATCATGCTTATCTGAAATAGTGTATTGTTCGTGAGTATCAGAGTCTATAATCCCTTCTTCCACAAAGTGATCCAAAATTATATTATGTAGTTCATATTTGTTGGCTCCATGGGGAACTTCTAGGTGATACTCATGTGCAAGAGTTATCAATTCGACCCTCTTAGCATGACGTAAGTTCCCTATTTCACCTTCTGGATCTGTCTGGAAAGCTTGGATACGAAACATGGTGAAAATAGCAAATAAATGTGACACGAATATACTGTGATGATATGGTGAATGTCAGAAACAGGAAAACGTGGCAACTGGTACCTATCCTGTGAAATTGTTAATAATTAAAGTTAATTCAAGATGGTAAATGATTAAGGTCGCAGGAAATCTTGTACCCGGTACTCACTGTGGGAGGATAAAGGCAAGAAAATCCTACTAATTAGTTGAAACTGAGTTTCGAAAAACAAGTGAAACACTAAATGGTTCCAAAGTAAATTAGGTAGTCCAAGAATGTAGGCATACCTTGCCGAGTCACAATAGAACATAAGCAAGTTTTTCCCACTGAAATTAAATATGATACTTACAGAATTAGCGAACTTTGTGCTCAAAAGAAAGAAAGCTAATTCCCTACCTTAAGTAAGTACCATCAATTCTGACCGACGAGTAGGGGTGCGAGTGTTAACTAGTGACGAGAACTATTGGCGAGGTCCCAACTCGTCAATAAAAGTCCGTGCGAGAGGAACTATGGCCCTCTTTATCCTCCTAGAGTCGGATTGCAGAAATTAGGTGCTATTGACCCGAAGACAGACCACAGTACCAGGGTACCTATATGATGATCTGCCTAAAATATGAAAATATCTGAGGGACAAAAGATGTTAAACACGGGTAATAACACGGAGGGAGAGACGACCAATTAAGAGTATGACTGCGGCCTACAGTCACCACGTAATCCAAAGTTGTCTCACACTCACCATATGCTACTCCCGTAATGCACAATATACACAGCACCAGGTTGACGTGGCGAGCTTACCATGGGTGGTCCCCTTCCATCTATCAAGCGCGTGAACTCCGTGGGCCTGGAGTTCACTGGTCGTGCTGGATATCCGGAAATAGCCGTGGTTCTGTGCGACTTGCTTCATGTCCCTGTGATGGACGTTGACGGTATTGAGCTTGTGACTGCCCATCGAGTTGTCATGAAGCTTGTGACGGAGGAAGTATACCGTGATTTCCTCAGTCATTACGAGGGACGCTCGTTGTCGATGCCGGGTGGTGCCGGCTCTGTCTCCATATCCGACCGGAGTGGTGCGCGGACTTATGTCAGTGTGCATGGGGCGCCCCTGGAGTTTCCCGAGGATCTTCTTCGGCGTTACTTTCAGCGGTTTGGAGCGGTCATCAGTGTGAGGGTCAACACGATATCCTCTGGGAGGTATGCCGGGAGACGGACGAACATTCGCACCTTGGGGATGCGCCTGCGGTCGGATATTCCATCTTCGGTCCGGCTCCTGGGGTGCTACATCCGGGTGTACTATGCTCGACAGCCTCGGACCTGTTTCCGGTGTGGCCTGGTGGGGCATCAGGCTGCCGGGTGCGATGCGGCTCCGGTTGCTCCTGTCAATCTATTCCGGGAAGAAGATTTCCCTCCGCTTCCCCTGGACGAGGACTCCGGGGATGCAGTGACCGACCCGCTCTGTTGCGGCTACCCCGGCGTCGCCTGACGTTCCCCCGGATGTCGTCGGCCCTCCTCAGGATGTTGCGATGCCATCGGTGGATACTCCTGCTCCTGTCCCTGCTGCTCCAGTGGGCCTTTCTGCTGCGCCCTCCTCACCGTATGCTCACCTGTCTTCAGCTGCTGCGCCTGGCCCTGCATCCTCGCCTCGGATCCCGGCTGTGCTGGGTGCTGGGGTGGTGTGGGGTTAGTAGTGCCCATGTTTCTAGGTCGGCTTCCGGCTCTGACGATCTCAGGCCGGTGCCCAAACGATCCCGGCCTTCGTCGTCTACCTGGGCCGATGTTGGGGACTTTAGTGACTGTGAGGCCTCGGGTTTGGATGGAGTGGTTCCAGGTACGTTGCTGGCTCCGCAGTTAGTGGTGGCGGACGTCCATGCGCCTGCTGACATTGGTGTCCGTGTCTCGGGTGTGCCTGATGTTCCTTCTCCGCGGGGGCCTGTCCGCGGTGGGGAGTGGTGGCCTCCGCTGCCGGAGTGGGTGGGGATGGTGGGTCTGGGCGTGGCCTGGTGGTGACCTTACGGAAAGATGTGCGCGTTCGGTTCCCACGCGGTCGTCCGGTGGTGTGCCCGTGGGCGCTGGTGCCCCTGTGGTGGTGCCTTCTACCACGCTCCCTCCTCGGAGGTTGACCGTGGGCACTTGGGGGCGTGTCACCGAAGTCTGTGATGCCGTCGGGTCACTGGTCGTGGGTTGCTGAGCTACCTTTCGGCGATGAGGTGTGGGACCATGTACCGGTCACTCGGTTCCGGTGTGATACGGTTTGGGTGCCATGTTTGCGGGTGTTTGTGGCCAACGTCCCGGATAAGATGGCGTCCCCGGTGGATGGTCAGGACCCTGGCAGTGGTTACGATGGGAGGCGTACCATGACGCTTCTCTCGGGACGCGTTTCCGCGCAAATACGAGTGATTGTATTTTTTGTGCTGTGTGCCCTTCTGGCTGTTTTGTCTGCCTTCTGGTAGTTTGTGCCCGTGCCTCTCCCTTTGTTTTGTGGCGAGGCGGGTGTTTGTGTGTGTGTGTGTCTGGCCTTCATGTCTTAACTTTCATGTTGTTAACGTGCCCTATGTGTTTTATTTTATGCTTACGTGTTGTATTAGTTTTTGTTTTGTATTTGTGTGGCTTATTGTGTGGTGTATGTTCTTATTGCATTTTTTGTAATACTTCGTTTGTTCATTCTGTTGTTTTGTTCTCGGTCCTTCAGGCGGTGTGTTTTGTTTTGTTGTTGTGTATGTAACGATGGTTTTCTTTTGATTGCGTGTTATCCATCTTGATTTTTGTTTTATACTGTTCTGTTTTGACATGCTCCTGTGTTTTGTTGTTTTGCATTTGTTTTATCTTTTGTACTGTCTTTTCAATGCCTTTCTCGAGTTTTGAAATTTGTTATACTGTACTGTCAGCCCTTCTGGCTGGTGGTTTTCTTTTTTTCCTTGTTTTGTAATGTTTTTCTATGTTCTTAATTTGTTTTTTATTGTATTTAACTTGCATGCTTGCATGTAAAAATAAAAAAAAAAAAAAAAAAATATACACAGCACCATATGATAATAAAATAATTAGTGAAAATATTGAAAGAAAGGGAATTAAAGCCAAGTACGCTTACCACAGTTACCAATACCTGAGTGAAGCTCCTAGGACAGGCCCCCAAATATATGTGACGGTAAAGTAGTGGAGTATGGTGTTCGGCAGTCTTCCACTGGCAGATGTCCTACCTTGAGGTTTACCTTGAGGTGTTTCCGGGGCTCAGCGTCCCCGCGGCCCGGTCGTCGACCAGGCCTCCTGGTTGCTGGACTGATCAACCAGGCTGTTAGACGCGGCTGTTAGGCAGCCTGACGTATGAGTCACAGCCTGGTTGATCAGGTGTTCTTTGGGATACCTGATTCCCTGGTCAATGCCTGGTCACACATATGTACAAAAAATGAATAACTGCTTGTCTGATAGTCTGTGGTAAGGGTAAGATACACAAAACACAAAGATGAACAATGAAATTTAATTACTCTAAAAAACAAATTTAAATAAAGACAATTCCTTGGCTCAGCACGTGCAATGGTAACAAGTGAAAAATAACTAACATAAAAATGAATATTGATTACGTTAACAAGAGGACAAAAATATAATACAAGTGAAATATAAATGGTCAATATATAAAATGGTGCTGGGAATATATGGGCAAGCTAACAACCGCTATTTGATCACATGAGGTGAATCAACTAGATGTTCTCAGCTATAGAGCAAAAGATATTCTGAGGTGGTACAGCTCGCTGACTCCAACGTTGACTTGACGACGTGCGTGAGTGGTAGAGAGCTGGAGTGGCGAGATCACGATACGAACAGCCAATGAGAATGCAGGCAGCCCCACAGCTGGTAGTTTGCTAGGTGAAGTGCAGTCGGCGAGGAGTGTGAGGGGGGAGGGGGTTGCAGTGCGTGTGGCTGTTGATATACGTTTTTGCTACTGTAGAACGTATTTGAATGTAACTTTGAACATGATGATGGTAGGGAAGAGCAGGCTCAATCTCTTGAAGAGATTATCGTCACAATATATATTATATAATATATATATATATATATATATATATATATATTATATATATATATATATATATATATATATGTATTATATACATATATGATGAGGCGTTTGACATGCCATCTTCAATCCGGTGCCCCTAGGAATCACATGAGACAAGCCCATGACATCACCCTACAACAGAAAATGTTGAACAAAAATACATGCATAATAGACAAAACCCAAGATGCAAGAAGATTACAAATTCTTGAAGAAATTCACATAAGAATA
>WNGS01163116.1:0-12205 GCA_020271785.1 Procambarus virginalis | reverse complement strand
ACGTAAATACCCTATGGAACTGTCTGTTAACGTAACGAACTATGGAACTGTCTGTTAACGTAAATACCCTATGGAACTGTCTGTTAACGTAAATACCCTATGGGAACTGTCTGTTAACGTAACGAACCTATGGAACTGTCTGTTAACTAAATACCCTATGGAACTGTCTGTTAACGTAAACGAACCTATGGAACTGTCTGTTAACGTAAATACCTATGGAACTGTCTGTTAACGGAAATACCCTATGGAACTGTCTGTTAACGTAAATACCCTTGAAACTGTCTGTTAACGTAAATACCCTATGGAACTGTCTGTTAACGTAATACCCTATGGAACTGTCTGTTAACGTAATACCCTATGGAACTGTCTGTTAACGTAAATACCCATGGAACTGTCTGTTAACGTAAATACCCTATGGAACTGTCTGTTAACGTAAATACCTATGGAACTGTCTGTTAACGTAAATACCCTATGGAACTGTCTGTTAACGTAAATACCCTATGGAACTGTCTGTAACGTAAAATACCCTATGGAACTGTCTGTTAACGTAAATACCCTATGGAACTGTCTGTTAACGTAAAACGAACCTATGGAACTGTCTGTTAACGTAAATACCCTATGGAACTGTCTGTTAACGTAAATACCCTATGGAACTGTCTGTTAACGTAAATACCCTATGGAACTGTCTGTTAACGTAACGAACCTATGGAACTGTCTGTTAACGTAAATACCCTATGGAACTGTCTGTAACGTAAATACCCTATGGAACTGTCTGTTAACGTAACGAACCTATGGAACTGTCTGTTAACGTAAATACCCTATGGAACTGTCTGTTAACGTAACGAACCTATGGAACTGTCTGTTAACGTAAATACCCTATGGAACTGTCTGTTAACGTAAATACCTATGGAACTGTCTGTTAACGTAAATACCCTATGGAACTGTCTGTTAACGTAACGAACCTATGGAACTGTCTGTTAACGTCAAACCCTATGGAACTGTCTGTTAACGTAAATACCCTATGGAACTGTCTGTTAACGTAAATACCCTATGGAACTGTCTGTTAACGTAAATACCCTATGGAACTGTCTGTTAACGTAACGAACCTATGGAACTGTCTGTTAACGTAAATACCCTATGTAACTGTCTGTTAACGTAACGAACCTATGGAACTGTCTGTTAACGTAAATACCCTATGGAACTGTCTGTTAACGTAAATACCCTATGGAACTGTCTGTTAACGTAAATAACCCTATGGAACTGTCTGTTAACGTAACGAACCTATGGAACTGTCTGTTAACGTAAATACCCTATGGAACTGTCTGTTAACGTAAATACCCTATGGAACTTCTTTTAACGTAACGACCCTATGGAAACTCTGTTGACGTAACGACCATGTGGAACTCTGTTGACGTAACGACCATGTGGAACTCTGTTAACGAACCGTGGTGTATTAGAGTTAATTTATTTAATAAATTTGTTGTTAATTAATACACACTCCGCAGTCCGTGACGGTGGGAGTGTGTGACGTCTGGTGGTGTAAACTGTTACAGGTGAGCGTCAGTAACGTCTGGTGTAAACTGTTACAGGTGAACGTCAGTAACGTCTGGTGTAAACTGTTACAGGTGAACGTCAGTAACGTCTGGTGTAAACTGTTTACAGGTGAACGTCAGTAACGTCTGGTGTAAACTGTTGCAGGTGAACGTCAGTAACGTCTGGTGTAAACTGTTACAGGTGAACGTCAGTAACGTCTGGTGTAAACTGTTACAGGTGAACGTCAGTAACGTCTGGTGTAAACTGTTGCAGTGAACGTCAGTAACGTCTGGTGTAAACTGTTGCAGGTGAACGTCAGTAACGTCTGGTGTAAACTGTTACAGGTGAACGTCAGTAACGTCTGGTGTAAACTGTTGCAGGTGAACGTCAGTAACGTCTGGTGTAAACTGTTACAGGTGAGCGTCAGTAACGTCTGTGTAAACTGTTGCAGGTGAACGTCAGTAACGTCTGGTGTAAACTGTTGCAGGTGAACGTGCGGAGATCGGACCTGAAGGGCGCGGGGAGGAGGTCAGTCTGGACGGCTCTTCATGGTCGACCTGGCCGGCTCTGAACGGGCCAAGCAGACCCAGGTGGGTTGTGGTGACCATGGTGGGTGTTGTGTGACCATGGTGGGTTGTGGTGACCATGGTGGGTTGTGGTGACCATGGTGGGTTGTGGTGACCATGGTGGGTTGTGGTGACCATGGTGGGTTGTGGTGACCATGGTGGGTTGTGGTGACCATGGTGGTTGTGGTGACCATGGTGTGGTTGTGGTGACTATGGTGGGTTGTGCACTATGGTGGGTTGTGGTGACCATGGTGGGTTGTGGTGACCATGATGGGTGTGGTGACCATGGTGGGTTATGGTGACCATGATGGGTTGTGGTGACCATGGTGGGTTGTGGTGACCATGGTGGGTTTGTGGTGACCATGGTGGGTTGTGGTGACCATGGTGGGTTGTGGTGTCCATGGTGGGTTGTGGTGACCATGGTGGGTTGTGGTGACCATGATGGGTTGTGGTGACCATGGTGGGTTGTGGTGACCATGGTGGGTTGTGGTGACCATGGTGGGTTGTGGTGACCATGGTGGGTTGTGGTGACCATGATGGGTTGTGGTGACCATGGTGGGTTGTGGTGACCATGGTGGGTTGTGGTCACTTTGGTGGGTTGTGGTGACCATGGTGGGTTGTGGTCACCATGGTGGGTTGTGGGACCATGGTGGGTTGTGGTGACCATGGTGGGTTGTGGTGACCATGGTGGGTTGTGGTCACCATGGTGGGTTGTGGTGACCATGGGGGGTTGTGGTGACCATGTGGGTTGTGGTGACCATGGTGGGTTGTGGTGACCATGGTGGGTTGTGGTGACCATGGTGGGTTGTGGTGTTACCTGGTGGTGGGTTGTGGTGACCATGGTGGTGTTGTGGTGACCATGGGGGGTTGTGGTGACCATGGTGGTTGTTGGGACCATGGTGGGTGTGGTGACCATGGTGGGTTGTGGTGACCATGGTCTTTGTGGTGACCATGGGGGTTGTGGTGACCATGGTGGGTTGTGGTGACCATGGTGGGTTGTGGTGACCATGGTGGGTGTGGTGACCATGGTGGGTTGTGGTGACCATGGTGGGTTGTGGTGACCATGGTGGGTTGTGGTGACCATGGTGGGTTGTGGTGACCATGGTGGGTTTGTGGTGACCATGGTGGGGTTGTGGTACATGGGGGTTGTGGTCACCATGGTGGGTTGTGGTGACCATGGTGGGTTGTGGTGAATGGTGGTTGTGGTGACCATGGTGGGGTTGTGGTCACCATGGTGGGTTGTGGTGACCATGGTGGGTTGTGGTGACCATGGTGGTTGTGGTGACCATGGTGGGTTGTGGTGACCATGGTGGTTGTGGTGACCATGGTGGGTTGTGGTCAACATGGTGGGGTTGTGGTGACCATGGTGGGTGTGGTCACCATGGTGGGTTGTGGTGACCATGGGGGGTTGTGGTGACCATGGTGGGTTGTGGTGACCATGGTCTTTGTGGTGACATGGTGGGTTGTGGTGACCATGGTGGGTTGTGGTGACCATGGTGGGTTGTGTGACCATGGTGGGTTGTGTGACCATGGTGGGTGTGGTGACCATGGTGGGTTGTGGTGACCATGGTGGGTTGTGGTGACCATGGTGGGTTGTGGTGACCATGGTGGGTTGTGGTGACCATGGTGGGTTGTGGTGACCATGGTGGGTTGTGGTGACCATGACGAGCTACTGCGACAGTACTTTATTATGGTGACCATCCCACATAATGGTTACTATGACAAGTTATCATCATACTATGTTATGGTGATCATGGAGAGTTATGGTGACCATATACTATGGTGACCATGAGTTACTGCGACCAAATAATGTTATGGTGACCGTGACTAGTTATTGTCACCATATAATGTTATGGTGTGTGTGGTGAGTTATTTTGTCAATACAATGTTATGGTGACCATGATGAATTAGTGACCATTCTTTGTTATGAGACAATTTCGAGGTGTTGTTAATTATTATTAACCATATTAACATTTTCCCCATCTCACGTTTGGTGTCCATGACGAACAAGATATTGTGACTATATCATGCTGTTGTGATCATGACGAGTTATAGTGACCATACCACATTATAGTGACCAGGACGTGCCTCTGTCACAATACTATGTTATAGTGGACCATACTGTGTTATGGTCACCATACCATGATATGGTGACCAATGGCGAGTTATTGTGGGCATACCACACGTGGCAGTCACAAGTATGGTGACACTATCTTCTTATGGTCACTGAACTATCATTATTTTGGTGCACACGACAAGTTATAGTGACGAACCACATTACAATCATTATGTTACAATGATCAACCCGCACCATGGTCACATTACACCATCATGGTAACCAGACCTCTTCATGGTTACTATATCCTCTCACCGAATCACTGTACAGTCACTATTCTAACATGCTGGTGAAACACTCACCATAATATTTATTGTGTTACGAACACCTTAACTCAGTGTGTATTTGACAGAATAAAGGTAAGCGGCTGCAGGAGGGAGCCCATATCAACCGTTCCCTTCTTGCTCTGGGCAACTGCATCAACGCCCTGGCTGAGGGACGCGCCAAATACGTCAACTTCCGCGACTCTAAACTCACACGACTCTTGAAGGTAAACTATTAAGACAACAATTACAATATGTAACACACCATGTGTCGTGTTCAGTTATATAGTAACCTCGGTATTAACTTGAGTTTACAAATGTTTACTTTCTTAATGTTAGTTTGTCACTCGTTTTCTAACTCGCAAATCACTACAGATTCTAAACTAATCTGTTAATAATGATAATCCACCAAAATGACAAATGTGATTATGGCTGTGTTAGAAAGTCAAACAACAACCATCATTGTTTTGTGATCCATGCTTCGTTGTAGTGTTTTATGACCATATATATAATGATAAATTATAACGCATCATATATATATATATATATATATATATATATATATATATATATATATATTATATATATATATATATATATATATATATAGACGGTTTCTGTTCGTCTCTTCCCGCCTGACACAAGTCCTTGCTGGTTATACAACACCGTATTCCGTCTACAGGACGCTCTGTCTGGCAACTGCAGGACGGTTATGATCGCCCACGTCTCCCCCTGTCACCTCCACCGCGAGGAGACCCAGGAACACACTCATCTATGCTGACAGAGCCAAGAATATTCCAAACAGGTGATATGAAGGACTTGAGAGTATTCACAAGGGGCGATGTTAAGCTCATTAGCATTAATGGATTAGAGACTTGAGATGATTTGCCAGTTGGGGATTATCTCACTTAGCTCTCAAAGGAGTCAAGACTTAACATTATTCATAGTTGATGATCTTTGATTATCTTCAAATGTTATTTTGTGGTGTTTAATGAAATATTACTCTTATCCACCTTCTCTCTTAACCTTCCATTCCTTTTTCCATCTTTATACCCATTTTTCTTCCTTTGCTCTCTTAATCTAATATCCCCTTCCTCATCTTGCCTCTCCTCCTTCTTTATCAGTTTTGGTCTGTCATTTTGTCTTTTTCTATGTCTCTGTCTCAGTCTTCTTATCTCTTTCTATGTAAGAGATAAATCTCAATGTATATCTTTGTTTTTACCGTCTCAATCTGTCTCTTTTTACCTTTCTCTGTACCATTCTCTATTAGCCTGAAGTCTTAAGTGCCTCTGTCTCTTTAATAAAAATTTACCTAATTTGTTACTAAAATGAGGAAGGAATTTATCTTCATCAGGTTTTGTTAGTAAGATTAGGTTAAGATGGCGTAAGAAAGATCGAATATTGGAGGATATGATACAGTATTTGAAGATATGAACAGATATTGGTTTTCCTTTAATTTACACGAAAAAGACAATTTCTACAAGTTAAGGAAAACGATTGAATAAGGATAATGAGATGTAAATATATTAAGACGGATAACCTTAAGAAGATGTATGTACTAAGCTATGCTCCTCCTTCCATTGCCAACTGTCAGTGTTATGGCAGCATGTGTAGCGTATTGTGGCCTTAAGAAGGAGCAGGTCTTGTGTTGCCATAACATCCACTACGGGCTCACCATAGCCCGAGCTACTTGGAACTTCTTGTTCCAGGTAGCGAATCTTTAACAACAACAACAACAATTGTGTTGTCTTTGTGGACGTGTAGCGTATTGGCGGCATCTATTATATTCTAATCTAATATATATACAGAATAAGATACCCCGAAGGGCGAGCTTGGAAGTGGGGGACAGAAGAAGAATAAGGGAGGTGATAGGAAGTAGATTTTGTAGGAGAAAAGTGCCAGGGCTAAACCCAGCTGCGTGGCGTTAGGTTGTGGCATTGAGGGAAGTACTCAGGCGGGCGCCTCAGTGGCTACATCAGGGATATCACAAAACTCACATCATCGCAGTGACTGGCTCAATAGCGTCAGGGCTCAATGTTTACAGATGGTTTGTGCTGGGTGTTGAGAGCTGTAGTAAGGTAAGACTTAAGGTACTGCAGGGAGTGTCCTCTGACTCCTTAATGTTGTAACTTAAGAAGAAGGTTTTGGTGGTTGACAATGTCAAAAGCCTTACGCAGGTCCACAAATAACCCAATAGGGAACTCATTTTTATCAAGAGCTGCATGTATCAAGTTAATCATACAAATAAGTGCAGCGTTAGTGTTTTTTTGGGGTCTGAAGCCATATTGACAAGAGCTAAGTATATTGTGTTTGGCTAGATAAGAGTAAAGCTGCTTGTAGATTAGTTTTTCAAATATTTTAGACGAGTTTGGCAGAATTGATATAGATCTGAAGTTGTTAACATCAGTGGGATCACCACATTTGTGGACAGGGGTTACTCTCGCTTTTTTTTTAGAATATCTGGAAAGGTTTGGAGTTCAAGTGACTTGTTGAAGAGCAATGCAATTGCAGGGGCTAAAAATCTGGAGGCTTTTTTGTAAATAAGAGTTGGTATCTCCTCAAGGGCACTAGACTTGGTTTTAAGGGAAAGGATTATGTCAGTAACATCAGTGGAATTAGTAGGCATTAGGTACAGAGACTGTGGATAGTTTCCTGTAAGATAGTCCTGAATATTAGTACTGGAAGATGGAATATCATTTGCAAGGGATGACCCAATGGAGGAGAAGAACCTATTGAACTCAAAAGCAGTGTCAGAGGCTGAAAGCTGACCATCATTATTTGACAGGAGTATTGGTTTGTTATTTAAAATCTTCTTTGATCCCAATATTTGTGAAATTGTGCTCCATGTTTTCTTAATGTTGCCTTTTGTGTGGGTAAATTTTTCTTCGGAGTATTTAATTTTGGCTCTCCTAATTATTTTAGATAGCAATGATGAGCAATTCTTTGAAAATTCTTTGGAGACGATTCCTAACCTATACTTCTTTTCAAGGTCATTATTTGCAGAAGTGATGGCGGAAGTGGAAGGAATGTCAGTAGTGGGTCAGTGAGGAGAGAGGAGAGGTCAGTAGGTTGAGAGGAAGGGGCATTGGGATGAGAGGCATGGTCAGTGGCGGGGAGTGACTTGATCAGTGGAGGGGAAAGGGAGAGTCAGGCTGAGGAGTCAGGGTTAGCAGTCTCCGTGGTGTAGAGGTAAGACACTCGCCTGGCGTTCCGCGAGCGCTATGTCATGGGTTCGTATCCTGAACTGAACGGGGAGGATTTACTGGGCGTAATTCCTTAACTGTAGCCTCTGTTTAACGCAACAGTAAAATGTGTACTTGGATGAAAAAACGATTCTTCGCGGCAGGGGATCGTATTCCAGGGACCTGCTCGAAACGCTACGCGTACTAGTGGCTGTACAATAATGTAACAACTCTTGCATATATCTCAAAAAAAAAAAAAAAAAGGAAGGGTTTCGTCAGGAAAAGGTTGGGGTAGTGTGCGCTGGACAACAGAAGTTGGGGTTTCGTTTTCTGTGTCAGTCATAGAAGCACTGGTCGTGGAAGTGTGGGGGACTGTAGAAGACGTGGTGAGTAGATGCTGTATCGGAGTATGTACCGTGGGGAAAAAAGGAATAGAGCGCAAGAGGTGGAGGAGGTACAGAAACATTAGAAAGGCCTTTATGAGTAAGGAAGATGGGAAGGTAATCAGCAAAATCTCGACCATCGTCTTTAGCTTGCAAATATGCTCCTTGAACGCAGGCTGTGACTCGCTCATATATCTGGTTCTGTAGAGGATAGTAGTGTGGAGGTGGTCCCACGTGTTACAACAACTGTACAGTAATAGTTCACCTTGAGCTGTCGTCGTCGGGGAAGGTAGGTCTGGGAGGGCAGGTGAAGCAAGTCTAGGCTTCTCAGGAAGGGTAGGATAGAGGGAGTCAAAGCCTCTTTAGGATTCCTGGGGACACATATCCTAAGTGCCGGTGGTGCCGGGTGGGCGTCGTCCGCGCGGGGTCACATGCAGTTCAAGTCTGCCCTCCCTCTCGACCTGCGCGGGGAGGCTGTGCGCGGTCGCCATCCACCAATCAGAACACAGTCCTGCCTACGCTATGAAATGTCTCCTTTGGCGGGCACTTTGAATGTGGTTCCCTCCACACTCCTCCCGTCCCTATAGAACAATGGGTATACCAGAGGGGAAATGTTTCACTATATATAACATGTCTTTTTGTTAAAAGTCTACACCAGCTCCACACTAGTGGGTGGAGTTGCAAGCCAAGCCACACAGGAGAACATTTCTGGTTTCATAAATGAGTCCTATTACAATTATTACCCGTATTGTCTTTGCACTATACACGAATTGTTTCAACATTGCATACGCTACACTCACTATCTTTCCCTTTTTTTTTTTTTTTTTGCTCTTATGGCTCACACCGAGGACATGCGTACTCTGGTTTAGACCGTACACTCGCCAGAGTCACTCCCACGCAGACCCCATGGAACCACTCCGCGCACATATCACATTGCACCATAAATTTTCCATCGTATGGTTGCCGACACACACAGTAAAGGTCCTTGTATGGCACTCCCACTGGGTCCTGAACCCGTGACATATGGCGTTTAAACCTCCCAATCCAGCTGGGGTATGTACGGTCCTTGCACTTCTTTAGTTTATCGTGATTTGCTGTGATGTTGTCATTCTGGAGCTTGACCCGGAATAAACAAGATGAGAACTTGTGGATGATGACACCTGGACCCTTCCACTGTGGTGAGAGCTTCCGGCACTGCCCCTTCACCTGTGCCGTGTCTAGCAGGTAAACTAGGTCACCTGTCTCATAGACCTGTAACCGTGCCCGTAGATCATAATCTCTCTTCATTCGCTCCTGGTTTGTAGATAGAGACTTCCGTGCCAATCCATGCGCCTTCTCAATTTCCCTCTGCAAATTTGCTAAGTATGGTAATGCATCTGATTGAAGTTGCATCTCCCGGGGGTACATTAAATCTATTGGCTGGTTGGTCTCCCGACCGAGCATTAACTTGTTGGGCGTGAAGCCAGTCTGTCGGTTCACACTGGACCTGATGGCCCCTGCTATGTGTTGAACATAGGTGTCCCAGCGGTCATGTTGGGAACTAGCGTAACACCGCAATGCATCCATGATGGTTCTGTTATACCTTTCCACTTGCCCATTCGCCGACGGCCTGTAGGCGGTAGTGCGGGCCTTGTGGATGTGCATCAATTCACAGAGTTTCGTAAACAAGTCACTTTCAAAATTCCTGCCCTGGTCAGTGAAGATCTCAAACGGATACCCAAACCGGGTGAAGAACCCATCGAGTGCTGCTCGGGCGGTGTCTTCTGCAGTCTGGGACGGTAGTGGCACACACTCAATCTATTTAGTGAACTGATCTACCATCACCAGGAGATACTCGTTGCCCTTCTGAGTCTTAGGCAATGGTCCCAAGATGTCCAAGTGTACCCTTTCCATTGGTGCACCCGCAAGGTACTTAAGCAGCTCGTGCCTGCTGGTCCTGGATGCTTTTTTGTTCACACTACAGTAGTGGCATGATGCCACATAGTTTGCGACATCCGTTGATAGCCCATACCAGAAGTACCTTGATCTGACCCGCTCCATTGTGCGATTTCGGCCCTGGTGGCCCATATCAGGTATATCATGGCACAGATTCAGTACCTCCTGCCTCCGGCTGGTGGGTATGTACAAAAGCTTCTGGGCGTCTCCCCCCTGATCTACTTTGTGCCACCACCAGAGCCCATTTTCCATGAGAAACGCCTCTTTGTTTAACCAGTAGTATTTTGTTGCGGGACTGGCTCCGAACGGGTCCCCTTCTGCTGGCTGACGGCCTCCCACCCATTCTCTTACCATTCTCATGTCCGGGTCTCTCTCCGTCTGCTCCTGTAACTCGAGTGAATGCAATCCTAGTCTGTCCGCCGTTGTTCTTGTGATGATTCTAATGCTTACTGCTTCTGGGGCCATTGCATCTTCCTCCTTATCCAGTGTCTCCGCAGGCTTCGTTCGGCCATCGTCACCAGGGTCCCATGGGAAGACAGCCAGGGTGGAATCCTCCAACCACCAGTCTTGAATAGGGACTATAGTGCTCACTTGCCTAATCGTCCCCCGGATCTGAACATTACATGCACATCTGAACGACCCCGCAGCCAGTGGGACGATGTCATCCACCGTCTCCTGGAAGCTCGCCCAGTTCTGATGTGCCCTGCGACAATATGGACATCCTCCACATGGCAGGTCTTGCACTGGAACGTCCTGGCGGAAGTGGGTACATGCCTGTTGGGCGCCTCCCTCCCTGGATAAAGAGTCTGCATTGTTATGTTTTTTACCTGCTCTGTGCTGGATTTTTAAATCAAATTGGCTCAGCTCCTCCAGCCAACGTGCTAGCTGGCCCTGGGGGTTCTTAAACCTAATCAGCCAGATCAAGCTGCCGTGGTCAGTGCGAATGATAAAAGGCCGCCCCAAGAGATAGTGCCGGAAAAGCCTGGTAAACCTGACTACTGCCAATAACTCTTTCCTCGTGGTGCAATACCTTCTCTGTTCCGGGGTTAATGCGAAGCTGGCATAAGCAATTACCTTTTCTTCCCTTTCTTGAACCTGTAGCAGCTCTGCTCCTATCGCCCAGTCGGAGGCGTCGGTGTCCAGGATGAAGGGGTCATGTCCATTAGGTAATCCCAGCACCGGAGCTGTAGTTAAGGCCGTTTTGATAGCTGCGAAGGCCTCCTGATGCTTGTCTGCCCATTCGAATCTGTTTCCGCCGGTCAGTGCGTATAGGGGTGCGGCTAACTCTGCGAATCCCTTTATGAAGGCCCGATGGTAGTTGGCCAGTCCCAGAAATCTTTCCACGTCTTTGGGTGACCCCGGCTTCTGCCATTTCACCACTGTGTCTATTGCCTCTTTTCCCAGTTCTAGTCCCGCTTTGCTAACCATCCTGCCTAGGAACTCGACCCGCTTCTTAAAGAGGGTACATTTTTGTGGTTTGAGACATAAACCATAGGTCCTGAATCTCTCAAATACCTGTGCTAGGTTGGAGAGGTGGCTTTGGAATGAATCCCCCAACACTAGGATGTCGTCCAAGAATGCTAGCACAGTTTCCCAATTTAACTCCCGCAACACCAAATTCATGACCCTGGCGTAGGTGGCCGGAGCATTACAGAGACCAAAGGCCATTTTCCTAAATTCAAACAGCCCGTACTTGGTGATGAATGCCGTCTTCTTCCGGTCCTCTTCTGCTATGTTGATCTGATAATAGGCAGAGTTCGCATCTAGCTTGCTAAACCATTCATTTCCCACCAAGGTGTCCAGGCACTCATCGACTAGGGGTAGTGGGTACACGTCCTTTATGGTGCGAGAGTTCAACCCTCGGTAGTCTACACACCACCGAACTGACACATCCCTTTTCCTTACCAGAACTGGTGCCGATGCCCACTCAGATACTGACGGTTGGATGATGCCCGCATCAAGCATACGCTGAAGGTGTCCTTTCTCCTCCTGTGCGAAGCATACGGGTGTTCGTCGTATTTTTTGCTTCACGGGTCTTGCACTACCCGTGTCGATGCGGTGAGATACCTCCTTGAACGATCCCAGGTCAAATTCACTTGCGGCAAAGATGTCCTGGAAGTTCCATAACAGGTGAGTCAGTTGGCTTGCCTGTTCAGCTGTCAGCGTTTCTTCGATGCCCTGTACCATGGTCATCATATGGGGGGGGGGTAGTTTGACTTGAGTTTCA
>WNGS01163114.1:61314-115663 GCA_020271785.1 Procambarus virginalis | reverse complement strand
TGCTTGGTCAGACCTGTGGGTGCTTGGTCAACCTGTGGGTGCTTGGTCAGACCTGTGGTTGCTTGTTTGGACCTTTGGGTGCTTGTGTAGACCAGTGGGTGCTTGTTTGACCTTTGGGTGCTTGTGTAGACCTGTGGGTGCTTTGTCAGACATGTTGGTGCTCAATCAGACCTGTGGGTGCTCGTTCAGACCTGTGGGTGCTCGTTCAGACCTGTGGGTGCTTGTTTAGACCTGTGGGTGCTCGTTTAGACCTGTGGGTGCTCGTTCAGACCTGTGGGTGCTCGTTCAGACCTGGGGTGCTCGCTCAGACCTGTGGGTGCTCGTTTAGACCTATGGGTGCTGGTCAGACCTGTGGGTGCTCATTTAGACCTGTGGGTGCTCATTTAGACCTGTGGGTGCTCATTTAGACCTGTGGGTGCTCATTTAGACCTGTGGGTGCTCATTTAGACCTGTGGGTGCTCATTTAGACCTGTGGGTGCTGGTCAGACCTGTGGGTGCTCGTTCAGACCAGTGGGTGCTCGCTCAGACCTGTGGGTGCTCGCTCAGACCTGTGGGTGCTCGCTCAGACCTGTGGGTGCTCGCTCACACCTGTGGGTGCTCGCTCACACCTGTGGGTGCTCGCTCACACGTGTGGGTGCTCGCTCACAAGTGTGGGTGCTCGCTCACACGTGTGGGTGCTCGCTCACACGTGTGGGTGCTCGCTCACACGTGTGGGTGCTCGCTCACACGTGTGGGTGCTCGCTCACACGTGTGGGTGCTCGCTCACACGTGTGGGTGCTCGCTCACACGTGTGGGTGCTCGCTCACACGTGTGGGTGCTCGCTCACACGTGTGGGTGCTCGCTCACACGTGTGGGTGCTCGTTCAGACCAGTGGGTGCTCGTTCACACCTGTGGGTTCTCGTTCGCACCTGTGGGTTCTCGTTCGCACCTGTGGGTTCTCGTTCGCACCTGTGGGTGCTTGTTCGCACCTGTGGGTGCTTGTTCGCACCTGTGGGTGCTTGTTCGCACCTGTGGGTGCTTGTTCGCACCTGTGGGTGCTTGTTCGCACCTGTGGGTGCTTGCTCGCACCTGTGGGTGCTTGCTCGCACCTGTGGGTGCTTGCTCGCACCTGTGGGTGCTTGCTCGCACCTGTGGGTGCTTGCTCGCACCTGTGGGTGCTTGCTCGCACCTGTGGGTGCTTGCTCGCACCTGTGGGTGCTTGCTCGCACCTGTGGGTGCTTGCTCGCACCTGTGGGTGCTTGCTCGCACCTGTGGGTGCTTGCTCGCACCTGTGGGCGCTTGCTCGCACCTGTGGGTGCTTGCTCGCACCTGTGGGCGCTTGCTCGCACCTGTGTGCGGTTGCTCGCACCTGTGTGCGGTTGCTCGCACCTGTGTGCGGTTGCTCGCACCTGTGAGCGCTTGCTTGCACCTGTGAGCGCTTGGTCAGACCTGTGGGCGCTTGTTTAGTCCTGTGGGCGCTTGTTTAGACCTGTGGTCGCTTGGTTAGACCTGTGGGCGCTTGCTTAGACCTATGGGCGCTTGCTTAGACCTGTAGGCGCTTGTGTAGACCTGTGGGCGCTTGTTTAGACCTGTGGGCACGTGCTTAGACCTGTGGGTGCTTGTTCAGACCTGTGGGTGCTTGGTCAGACCTGTGGGTGCTTGTGAGGTCTGACGAAGCACCCACAGGTCTAAACAAGCTCCCACACGTCTGAACAAGCTCCCACACGTCTGACCAAGCACCCACAGGTCTAAACAAGCACCCGCAGGTCTAAACAACACTCACAGGTCTGCAGAGAGCCAGAATTTGACTCCAAAATATGGCTCAGGTATCGAATTTGGGATGTTTTTAGATATTTTGAAAACTGCAGGGGGTTTGCCACTTAACACCCTCTTGCCTTGGCCTGTTGGCGTTCCTTAGTACTTACCCGCTTACCCTTGGGGCCAGGCACAGCTGCCGTTGTCCCGGCTGATGAGGTCCCAGCCGATGATCCAGCAGCTGATGGCACAGCTGGTGGTGTTCCAGCTGAGCACGCTCCTGGGGGGCCAGGCACAGCTGCCGTTGTCCCGGCTGATGAGGTCCCAGCCGATGATCCAGCAGCTGAGGGCACAGCTGGTGGTGTTCCAGCTGAGCACGCTCCTGGGGGGCCAGGCACAGCTGCCGTTGTCCCGGCTGATGAGGTCCCAGCCGATGATCCAGCAGCTGAGGGCACAGCTGGTGGTCACGCACAGTAACCCTCTTTAATTTTATGCGTTTGCTGCTCTTTACATTTTGTCATTCTTTATATTCAAGCACAGCTGCTGGGGTCCCAGCCGACGATCCAGCTGTTGGCACAGCTGGTGGTGTTTCAGCTGAGCATGCCCCCTGGGGGCCAAGCCCAGTTCCGGATGTCCTGGCCGAAGTTTCCCGCAGCTGCAAAGGTCCAGCTGTCGAGGCTCCAGAAGACGTGTCCCAGCCGAGGTTCTTCACGAGAGAAGAAGGGGAGAACGCATTTTTCTCTCCTTTTTAATAATAATTGTTACAGTTCTCATACGTCTTGTTGAGCGTAAGTGGTTCCGCAGTTCGATTCCACTTAACACCCTCTTTCCTTGGACTGTTGGCGTACCTTAGTATCTCCCCGCTGCATAGCGATATGGACTTCGCTGCACTCTATGCAGTCTTCGGAGCCACCTGCAGTCCCCTGTCTGAACTGTGTTTAACATTGACTTAATTTATATTATTTACCATAATTTATTTATAAAATTTGTATTATAAATATTTATATTTTATTATACAATTTCATTGTATTTTATTATCTATATATTATTATTAATCTTATCAAATTTAATTTGATAATTGTCCGGTCTCCCATTGAATAAAATAAACAACGCAGCCATTTGAAGTGTATGAGGCTGCCAGGCAGGTGGAAATTTTGTTTGTGAGTATAAACCACTGTTAAAGCTATAACTGTTTAGAAAACAAAAATACCCTAAGACGTGATGCTGTGTGAACTTAATAATGCCTTATTCTTGGTATTTTATATATACATTGGGCAAAATTAGTCGAGATTGTCAGCTACATCCATGAAAGGTATAATATATGAGGCTCTTAAGGTGGTCTTAATGAGACATTCTCTGGTTAGTCGTCAGTCCAACACAAATTACAAATATTATACATACTTTCTGTAATTAATCCTTATTAAATTGTCACCTCTCCTGTGTTTGGTTCCATTGTTCTTGAATGTCATGTTATTTACATACATATAGTTAATTGTTGTGGTTGAAATACAGGTTTTATGTATACTAACGAAAAATATTAAATTTTTAGGTGCGTGAAAAGTGTCGTCAGCTTTTGGAACTGAGGATTCAAGCATAGTAAGGTAAAGTGCATGGAGTTCAGGGGAAAGTCTAGTTAGTTAGTGCATTTATTATGATGCACCCTATACCCATCCTGGGGCTGTTATTGGAAAGGGTTACAGAATCACATAATCATCTTAGGGATTGAACCCCGAAATTCATATAGCTAAGCAAGTTACAGTCTTGATAAGCTAGTTACAAAAATTTAATATGAATTATTATATCAGCAAAGCGTTCGTGACCAGAGGAGAGGGTGTCTGAAAGGATTGGATTGTGTCTAGGTGCAGTTTGCTAACTGTAGGTAGTAACTGAGTGATTGTAACCTATCCGCCGCTGGCCACTGGATGGGGGGCGGTGGGCAGGACAAACATATCAATTGTGACACTAGCTCTCCACATATGTCAGTTGCTTAATTTTGAAACTGTACTTGTGGTCGATCTCGAACCCATTTATGATGTGACGACTAACTGAATTTTCAAACTAGCTCATCAAGATTGTAACTTGCTTAGCTAAATGAATTGTGGGGTTCAGTCCCTGAGCCCATTATGTGCCTTTGTAACCCTTTCCACTACCGCCCACAAGATGGGTATGGGGTGCATAATAAATGACCTAAACTAACTACATTAAGAGGGTGCTAAGCAGGGAAGTGTATGTAGCAAAGTGTTGCTGGGTATTCAAAAAGTCTCTATCACACTGGATGCCGATATGAGAACCAAAGGACATAAGGCGAGTGACATGAAAGGTTTTTGGATTCATGAAATATTGTATCGAGGGAGAAGCGACTGGGAGAGACACGAGGAGAGCAAGATATATGATCATCATGAAGATTGTGACATTCTACAAGGAGGTATTTACTATTTGTGTCTGCAGGATCGAGGCTTAGGTTTTGGGTCCCATTTTTCTAATGTGCTGACTCCCGACCTAAGTTTTTCTTTATCTACTACACATGTGGGATGCATTCACACGCCAAGGATGTAACCCCAGTACCCATGACACTGCAGGTACCTATGTATTACACATATACCTCATCTTTGGACGTGTAGTGTGTANACAACCAGGTACCCATTCACGTCTGGGTGAACAGTGGCTACAGTTAGGGATTAGCGCCCAGTCAATCCTCCCCGGCCAGGCTACCGACTCGGGCCAAAGCACTCGCGAAGCGCCAGACGAGTGTCTTACCACTGCTGCTGCTGTTGTTGTTATAGATTTATCTAATGGGAACAAAAAAGTTGCAAGTAGCACGGCTATGGTGAGCCCGTAGTGTACCTGCCTGGCACAGGAGCGGGGCTGCAACTGCTTACCACTGCGCCACTGGGGCTGCATGTCCAATAAATACAGTAGCTTCTGTTTTAAGATCCGAGTTGCCAGGTCACAATTACATGTTTTCTTAAAGCACTGCACACTAAACCAACAATTGAGAATGTATCTGGTTTATTTAAACTTTTAATTACTTTAAAAATAATTAGAATTAACGTATTGAAAGATACATTTCTCTGCATAAGAAAACACACGGTCATCAACAAATATGCCTTTTTTTCAAGAATAAATTTAATGTTAGACGCCTTAAATGTGTCTTAAATATACATCCTTTATATATTTTACAGTCTCCGTGGCGTAGTGGTAAGACACTCGCCTGGCGTTCCGCGAGCGCTATGTCATGGGTTCGTATCCTGGCCGGGGAGGATTTACTGGGCGCATTTCCTTAACTGTAGCCTCTGTTTAACGCAACAGTAAAATGTGTACCTGGATGAAAAAACGATTCTTCGCGGCAGGGGATCGTATTCCAGGGACCTGCCCGAAACGCTACGCGTACTAGTGGCTGTACAAGAATGTAACAACGCTTGTATATATCTCAAAAAAAAAAAAAAAAAAATTGCAGCAGCATGTGGCGGTGTTGTTTTGAAGCATACAATTAAATAGAAACGTTCTTTGTAAACCATTAGGCAGCTTTAGGCGGCAATGGAGCACAAGCGACGCAAACAACACGGACGACTGCCCCAGCAACAGTGAGCTGGGACTCCCGATTCAACCTTGACGACAGGCGGACGTCTGGACACCACCTCCGCCTGGCAGCCGCCGGATCATGTTCTGTTTGCGATATTGGATTTAATACTGCCGTTTGGGGTCTAATTTGCACGACGCCTGGCGCACATAACGCCTTGGGTCGCGGGAGTGTTGATAGATTTTTGTTATCACGTGTTCTGGCTGGTTCTCCCGTCGGGGTGTCCGGCGCCGGCTTGTCCGAGAGGTGCCGGGGGTTGGTGGGCTCCTGGTGGGCGGCCGGCCGGCTTCTACTCTGCCGGGGCGTTGGGGGAGGGGGGCACTGGTTGACTTTTGCGTTTTAGCTGTGGGCCGAGTTTTTGGTTTTGCTCCCCAGTGTTCTCTGTGTGGGGCGGGGCCGGTGCTTGTCACCCTGAGAGACTCCTAGGCTAACCAATCATCTGCCTGTCTGCGTTTATGGTCATATGAAACTTTGAGGCATATTAGTTTCCAGTGTACGGCGTCATTCGTTTCGCGATTCGGCTTGACGATTCACCCTTTTCGGGCATCGCGATTTAGCCTTCACGGGTACGCCAATGCGCATCCGGTCCCACGATTGTCGTCGCCCGTAAATCAACAACAACAGTAGTGAGCTGTGAGGCGGCTCTCAAACAACAGCTCCCGGCTAGAGACACCCAAAGGGGGTCAGATTTGTGCCGGCAATAGTCTTTTAAATGGAACATTAGTGCCACATAGACAATTAATGGCAGCGATATTGTTCAGTCTCTTAATATGGACTTGTCTCATGACACCGCGACCACTGCCTAGGATCACTGTCTCCGACTCTCAACAGTTGCAAGTATAACTGCAGTCAGGCATTTATGTGGGACCCCATAATTAGTTATAAGCAACATATTCATGCAATAAAATAAGAAATACAACAACTGCAGCTGACCAGTTATGACCTGGAGAAAGACCCTCGCTATAGGTCAGTATTCTTCAGGGTATCTTTATCCCTGTCTTAAATAATAGTTATTATTAAACTTGTATAAATAATAATTATTATATATATACAAGTGCTATGAGTTACATATAATTTATCAATAATGAAACATAATTCGTACCAGTCACAACGTTGATATCTGTATGTATGTATTTAACATAAATAATTAGTATTTAATAGCACAATTAGAACATGCCGTTCATAGGGAGATAATTATATAATGACTATACATTTATTCATAACTAGCTGCACCCGGCCACGTGTTGCTGTGGCTCAGCAATGCATGAGCGTTGCTGAGCCACAGCAACCTTCCCCCGTCTCCCAGTCCTCCCCACCATTCCCCCCTCCTCCCTCCCCCATCACCTCGTCCTCCAAACCATTCCTCACTCCCCCCTTACCCTCGTCCTCCAAACCATTCCCCCACTCCTCCGTCCCCTCGTCCTCCCCTCCCCTGTTCCTTTGTCCTCCCCACCATCCCTCACTCCCTTATCCCCTTGTCCTCCCCTCAATTCTCTATTCCCCTGTTCTCTCGTCCCCACCATCCCCAACAACCCCGTCCCTTCGTCCTTCCCAGCATTACCCTCTCCTTAGGGAGCCGGTCGGCCGAGCGGACAGCACACTGGTGCTTCCTAGGGGTGGAGGCCTGGTCGAGGACCGGGCCGCAGGGGCACTAAAGCCCCGAAATCATCTCAAGATAAGAAGATAACCTTCCCTGTCACCCTCGTCCTCCCCCACCCTCGTCCCCTTATCCTCCCCACCATTCTCCACTCCCTCGTCCGATGCATTTCCAAATGGTCTGATGTTCCCATAAAAAAATTGGGAACATCAAGTGATATGATGTTGCCATCACTGAAATATAAGAAAAACAGTTAAAAAAAGGAAATGAAAAACAATAAAAAAAATAAAAAAATAAACTATACTCACGATATGAACGGTATAGTAAACAACACAGATCAATTCCAACACAATGTCACACAAAATAATTAAATCAAAATGAAAATAAACCGAAATCTATGCATGTTTAATTTATCAATGAAATAAAAAATATTGAAATGGAATCATAACATATTTAGTATAGCGTGTGTTGCTATTATGTGCAACAGATGGTGTTGTTTTTCAAAAAAGCATGTTTTTACCTGTCACAGGTGTAGCATGTATACTTATACTCACGAAATGAACGGTATGGTAAAGAACACAGCTCAATTCCAATGAAATGTCACACAAAGTAATTAAATAAAATTGAACATTAATCGAAAAATATGAAAATTCAATTTGTTAATGCAATCGGAAACATTGAAATTGAATCATAACATATTTAGTATGGTGTGTTGCTATTATGTGCAACAGGTGGCACTGTTTAAAAAAAAGCATGTTTTACCTGTCACAGGTGTGGCATCTATATAATAGGTATATACATACACACACATATTTGATTGGAACCTTGTGTCAAAATTTCAAAGCAATCGGTGAAGAACTTTCTGAGATTACAGCGTGTGTTGCTCTTACATTCAACAGATCGCGATGTTTTTTTTATAAAAAACATACTTTTTCCTCTCACAGGTGAGGCATGTATATAGTAGGTATATAAAAACATGCGCGTATTCGAATGCAACGTTGTTTCAAAATCACAAAGCAATCGGTTGAGAGGTTTCGAAGATTTCCCTCATGGAAAAACACATGAAAATCAGTTAAAAAAACATGTTTTTTTCCTGTCACAGACGTAACATCTATATAGTATATATATAAGAGCCCTGTCGGATGTGACTGGAACTCTATGTGAAAATTCCAAAGCAATCGGTGAAGAACTTTCGGAGATTAGCGATTTTGAACAAACGAACACTTACATTTTAATTTATATAGATGACAAGAATTACAAAGAAATTATTTTAATGTGATATATCAATAAAAAGATCAGCAGGAGCCTGTGATGAGGATTCGAACCTATGCCCCGAGTATTCCCAAGCACATATCTTAGACAACTAGGCCACGACATGATAAAATAATTGCAACCTGGAATGTAACTGAATCCTCTAGGGTTCCTGAGGCTTCCAGAGTGTCACGCAATCCCCCCCCCCTTTGCTCTATTATCCAGGAAGTCTACCTGTAACGCTTCCTCTCCAATACACAGAGAAACCGCATTAACATTGTGGGGGTTTTCTTTTTTTTTTGCTGTCACGACTGCAATGCGTACGTCGCCAATGTACATGTGGCAGACGCTTCGCGAAGCTGTCGGAATTAGCAGAATAGAAACTACGAGAGCAACCGTACAGGGCCTGGGAGCAAGGTCGAGTTAGAGTCCTTGTGGGTCTCTTCTCAGACTAGCCTCACCTGGTCCTGCTCCACGTTGGTCGTTGGAATCTCCTCAATGATGTAACACTTTAAGGGACTCCTAGGGTCCTCATCAAATTTATAGTTTAGTGACTTACAGGCAACTCGGTGTTGAAGACACTTAGAGCTGAAGGCTTGAGTAATATTGGCAGTATTCAGAAGTGGTTCAACGGAAACACCGCATAAAGCTTAACAGTAGTTTATTTACTAAACTTAACCACTAATACACAGGGTGCTTGATTTACTTTCGATTGGCGTCAGCAAAGCTATGGTTGCATTAGCGAGACTCTTGACGTCTGGCTAATCGACTCGTATCCACTCGTGGAGAACCACCTAACTTAACACAGTTGACAGCCAATCACTAACACGGCAACCTAACTGCCGGTATGCAAAGGGATCACAAGAGTTCCAACCGGATACTCGGTAATGATGATATGCAATAACACAATAATAATCACACAATACTAAATGTGTGGTGTATGTGAAGCTCACATTCACAGACGAGTGAAATGCAGTGATACCACACAGATAAACACGCATTCACCGTCGATTCACCTATAACCTGCGACAGGTATAAGAAGGTGAGAACTGTGGTTGATCCCTCAGATCAACACAGACACAATAAAACAATGACAAGATCTTGTACTTACAGATAAGGTACCTTTCCTTACGCACTCACTCAGACTCGTTTATACAAGCACTCGTAGGTGGCCTGATAGCTGGTTTCGCTCGTAGACACGGAGGGTACTCGCAGTATCTTGAGATGATTTCGTGAGTAGGGGCGTGCTGTATGCTTAACAGACAGACACACGCGCACACACTGGCACTGGCGGTGCTAAGGTGGTGACGTCACGTCAGAGTGAGGGCGGCGGCTGGCGGCGGCTGGCGTCGGCTGGCGGCGGCTGGCGGCGGCTGGCGGCAGTACCATGCACTACACTGTACACTGTGGTACAGGTACACTGTAGTAAAGTCACACACATATTACTTAGGCGGCGGCACTGCCTTAGTTCACTCTGAGTCACTCACGACGATCTTTGTCACCAGGGGTTACCTGATACCAGTCTGTTTCGCTCTGGAGATTTGTCACTTTAGGCTTCTAAACAATATATTCCCACTCGTGATTCTGGCGAGTGTGTGGTATATCGCAAAGACGCTGAGTTAACTTGACGGTGAGGGTTAGACGGTGATCAGTCTATTGGCCGGTAGAACAGAACACGTCCTCTGGGTATGGTCGCTCTCACGTGAATGAGTTTGCAAGGGTGCCGGGCATCTCCTGGCACACAACACAAAAGGAGTTACAATTTGACCAATAGCATTGCAGCAAATGAGCGGGAACCAATTATATTAGCTCGTTCGATGAGCAGTAGCAGGAGTGACGTCATGAACACGTCATAGCTGTTATTCAACATCGCGCCGGTTGACCCCAGAGGTCAGACGCTGCTGGCGCCTTCCCCTCTGTCTCAGCGGGCACCAGCCATGTACTCACTGACCCTTTGGTAGCAAGTATACTTAGCTCCCTGTATCTACTTCCTGCCTAGACATACGGCGGCCTACATATTTTAACAGTGTTCCTGGTTAAGTGGGCATTCTGGAGATACCCAACATGCTAGGTCACTATCCAGGATTAAGAGAGATAGGCTTTGTGCACGAAGATCTGTGCACGAAGATCTGTGCACTGCAATGCCATTCAAGTCAGCTGTGGGAGCATCTTGGGAGACATACTCCCACAAACATGAAGTAATATCGTAATAAGTTCAGACAAAATATTTAAATTTAAAATCAGGAAACATCTGTCCATTTAAAGAAATTAACTATGAGAATGAAGATCTAAAAATAATTCAGGTTTATATTTTTTTTATACGGGGCCAAACATTTATAAGACACTTAAAATAACATTTAAATCAGTTGAACAAGCAAACTTTGCTTTTGAATGAGCCATGTCATGTTTGGGAATGAAAACATTGGTCAAAATAACAAAAAGACCACAGAATTGCAATATATCACGTGCCTCCAATATGACCATTAAACTAACCAATGCCAAATTTGATTACATTAAATTCAATTGATGGTAATCATTTCCACACAAATGCAATTTGTGTTCAGGTCGCAATCATACCCAATCAAAAAGCTTATTTACAAATCGTTGTAAATTTATAATTGACTAAATTTATATAAAAAATAATCGGTACAATTTATATCCATAAGCGAGAATGTTTGTCTGTCAACGTGTATGATTGTGTATGTTTGTTTTTGATTGTGGGAGTGTCATTGTGCGTGTGTCATTGTGCGTGTGTCATTGTGCGAGTGTCATTGTGCGAGTGTCATTGTGCGAGTGTCATTGTGCGTGTGTGGGTGGAGCCCAGGGCTGCACTTTCAGTAGGATTGGCTCCAGTCGTGACAAGCAACGACTCCTATGAAGGCTGAAATGTACTTTTCAGTGTCCATAGAGGCTTAACAATTTAATTTCCAGCTGTTATGGACGGTGAGTCAATTCAACGTCGATTCAATGGTACTCGAGCACGCTCTGCCGCTGGAAGTGTGAAAGGGAGGGAGGGATTAATGGAGATAGAAAGAATGGGAAGGAGGAAGGAGGGAGGGAGGGAGAGAGGGAGCATGTTATAACCAGGGTTAGTCCTTTTGTAAGGGAACAAGGATTATAGACAAAGAACCAAAGTGAGGTTTTGGAGTGTGAGAACAAGTATCCTACAACGCTGCCAGAGGTAAGACACATATATATCATAAAAGCTACTGGCTGGTTTTAAAGAGTTCTATATTGGTGTATTAGCTATTTATTAAACAGCCAGTAGATTATATCATTTATATTGTGTCTTCGTAAAGTGTGGTGGTGGAAATACAGTTGTAAACAGAGGCGGTTACTAATGATATTTTGTCACAGCGTTGCCTGTGGGAGGTAGCTGAACTCAATTTTTAACTGTCTGGCTGAGCTAGAGGTTGTTTTTGTGTGTATTGCAATACTTTTTTATCAGTTAAGCCCTTGTTTGTAATTAGTTACTGGCCACCACTCGTATTCTTTATATTGTTTGTATTTAAATGCTACTCCAAGGTTACTCCAAACCCGCTAAACACACAGCGAAACTACGACGTTGCTACAACGTTCGAACAAGATATAACACCTAACAAGTTATAAGAACCAATATAACAAGTTGTAACAACGTTCTAATACGTCAAAAACACGTTAAGCCAAGATATAACAACTTTATTACAAATTGTGACAAACGGAAATTAGGGTCAATTACGGTTTGTGTTTCCAGAGAAGTGTTTAAGGTTGATTGATGTATGACTTAGGGTTAACTGAGGCGAGTGTTTACATTGTGCTTCCACCTGAAGTTTTTATGACTTCCTAGATTTTCTTGGTTGTAAATCTTTAGCCCCTATCAAGGGAGGGTATTTGATATTAGAGTAAACATCATGCCAGACCAAGTGTTTTGTTATGGGTAGACAGTTCTGTGACAAGCCAGTACGTACACTCACTTGTTATTAACCTGTGACCTGGGCCAAGTCCACCGCAGCTGGAGGGAGTGCTAACAAATACATTGAACATATAATGTCAGCTCTTTACACAGACTGGTGGTTGTGTTACTGGTATTGATCACACTGTTGTTATTTTCCGATTTTACCACTCACCATAACTTGACCAGACCACCCACTAGAAGGTGAAGGGACGACGACGATTCGGTCCGTCCTGGACCATACTCACAATCGACTTGAGAATGGTCCAGGACGGACCGAAACGTGGTCGTCCCTTCACCTTCTAGTGTGTGGTCTGGTCAACATACTTTACCCACGTTATTGTGACACCTTGCCTGCACTCACCATAACACATGAGACAGAAAGATGGTGTTAGAAGGGAAGAACAGAAACGAGAGCAGAAGGGTTATAAAGAACGGAGGGACAATGAGGGTTATAGAAGAATTGGAGGGATTGTGGGAGAATGGGAAGGAGGGTGGGAGAATGGGGGGGACCTAGGGAGAATAGGAGGGAAGGAGAAGGAATCAGAGAGAATTAGACAATGGAAGAACGAGGGGGAGAGAGAGAGAGAGACTGACAAACAGGCAGACACCCTGGTACCAACGGCTACTCCATCTATCTATAAAATAGATTCCATCTGTGTACTCACCTAATTGTACTTACCTAATTGTGCTTGCGGGGGTTGAGCTCTGGCTCTTTGGTCCCGCCTCTCAACCGTCAATCAACTGGTGTACAGGTTTCTGAGCCTATTGGGCTCTATCATATCTACACTTGAAACTGTGTATGGAGTCAGCCTCCACCACATTACTTCCTAATGCATTCCATTTGTCAACCACTCTGACACTAAAAAAGTTCTTTCTAATATCTCTGTGGCTCATTTAGGCACTCAGTTTCCACCTGTGTCCCGAAGTGCGTGTGCCCCTTGTGTTAAATAGACTGTCTTTATCTACCCTATCAATTCCCTTGAGAATCTTGAATGTGGTGATCATGTCCCCCCTAACTCTTCTGTCTTCCAGCGAAGTGAGGTTTAATTCCCGTAGTCTCTCCTCGTAGCTCATACCTCTCAGCTCGGGTACTAGTCTGGTGGCAAACCTTTGAACCTTTTCCAGTTTAGTCTTATCCTTGACTAGATATGGACTCCATACTGGGGCTGCATACTCCAAGATTGGTCTGACATATGTGGTAAAAAAGTTCTGAATGATTCCTTATACAAGTTTCTGAATGCCGTTCTTATGTTGGCCAGCCTGGCATATGCCGCTGATGTTATCGTCTTGATATGGGCTGCAGAGGACAGGTCTGGCGTGATATCAATCCCCAAGTCTTTTTTTTTCTCTGACTTGAAAAATTTCATCTCCCAGATGATAGCTTGTATCTGGCCTCCTGCTCCCTACACCTATCTTCATTACATTACATTTGGTGGGGTTAAACTCTAACAACCATTTGTTTGACCATTCCTTCAGCTTGTCTAGGTCTTCTTGAAGCCTCAAGTAGTCCTCCTCTGGCTTAATCCTTCTCATAATTTTGGCATCGTCCGCAAATATTGAGAGAAATGAATCTATACCCTCCGGGAGATCATTTACATACATCAGAAACAAGATAGGACCGAGTACAGAGCCCTGTGGGTTTCCACTTGTGACTTCACGCCAATCTGAGGTCTCACCCCTCACCGTAACTCTCTGCTTCCTATTGCTTAGGTACTCCCTTATCCACTGGAGCACCTTACCAGCTACACCTGCCTGTCTCTCCAGCTTATGTACCAGCCTCTTATGCGGTACTGTGTCAAAGGCTTTCCGACAATCCAAGAAAATGCAGTCCGCCCAGCCTTCTCTTTCTTGCTTAATCTTTGTCACCTGGTCGTAGAATTCTATTAAGCCAAGCGGGCAAAATTTAGCCTCCCTGAACCCATGTTGGCGATTTGTCACGAAGTCCCTTCTCTCCAGATGTGTTATCTGGTTTTTTCTCACGATCTTCTCCATCACCTTGCATGGTATACAAGTTAAGGACACTGGCCTGTAGTTCAGTGCCTCTTGCCTGTCGCCCTTTTTGTATATTGGGACCACATTCGCCATCTTCCATATTTCTGGTAGGTCTCCCGTCTCCAGTGACCTACTATACACTATGGAGAGTGGCAAGCAAAGTGCCTCTGCCCACTCTTTCAGTACCCATGGCGAGATCCCATCTGGACCAACAGCCTTTCTAACATCCAGATCCAACAGGTATCTCTTGACTTTCTCTCTCGTAATTTCGAACGCTTCCAAGGCCGCCTGGTTTACTTCCCTTTCTCCTAGCACAGTGACCTCACCTTGTTCTATTGTGAAGACCTCCTGGAACCTCTTGTTGAGTTCTTCACACACCTTTTTGTCATTCTCTGTATACCTGTCCTCGCCTGTTCTAAGTTTCAATACCTGTTCTTTCACTGTTGTTTTCCTTCTAATGTGACTGTGGAGTAGCTTTGGTTCGGTCTTGGCTTTGTTTGCTATATCATTTTCATAACTTTTCTCTGCTTCTCTTCTCACCCTGACATACTCATTCCTGGTTCTCTGGTATCTCTCTCTGCTTTCTGGTGTTCTGTTATTCCGGAAGTTCCTCCACGCCCTTTTGTTCAGTTCCTTTGCTTCCATACATGCCCTATTATACCATGGATTCTTCTTTTATGTGTTGGTCTGTGCAAGAGTAGAAGCCGTACTCATTGGGGCTGGCCTCCCACAACTGTGCCAAGTGGCTAATGAGTGTTACAGTCTCACACCATGTTCCGGCTTGGCCTCTTTTTGCCCTGTCCTCTTGAAGGAGCTTTTAAGTACTCTCGGTCCTTCGTACAAGTCATGGATGAGTACAAATCAAGACTGGGCTAGAAGGGGGATTGTGTGCATGTTACCCTCTTCCGGGACACGACAATGACTCGGGCTCCCAACCAATAAAACGGGCTGACCTGTATGGCGTGACGACTGACAGGCAGCTGATAATGGATACCGTCTATCATCGCCCTGTGCGTCATATATAAAATATACTCCAGAGCCGTCTAAGAAAACAATCTTACCGCTGTTAAGATTATCATCTCCACACGTACCAATTTTTTTTTAGATATATACAAGAGTTGTTACATTCTTGTACAGCCACTAGTACGCGTAGCGTTTCGGGCATGTCCCTGGAATACGATCCCCGCCGCGAAGAATCGTTGTTACAACCAAGTACACATTTTACTGTTGAGTTAGACAGAGGCTACAGTTAAGAATTTGCGCCCAGTAAATCCTCCCCGGCCAGGATACGAACCCATGACAAAGCGCTCGCAGAACGCCCGGCGAGTGTCTTACCACTACACCACGGAGACAATTAGTTTCAAATATGGAGGACATTAGAAATAACTCGCTAGAGGTGAAGTGAGTTTTTATGAAAGATTATGAATCATAACATATAGCATATCAAACTGATTCTCAGACAAGGAGCATCTTGTAATATGTGTATACTTTGATAATATATGGTTAGATACAGACTATAAGGCTGAGTGTGCCTGATACCAGGTTTCTATTTTTTACTGAATAAATCAATAATGTTGAATCATTTCTTAACCCTTCAATACAAGGTAACTCTATGCTGACTATATTAAAGACTATTGTCTTTGACATATTTAAATAAACAATATAAAGTAATCATAGGCATAATATGCAAGCCACATGTTCAACCATTCATCGTTGATTAGCAAATATATAAAAAAAATTGCACATATTTACAATGAAAGTCAAATTATTACAATTGGTGACGAAATTAATGGGGGCAAAACTTCTATAAATTGTGGACAACGTTTGGGCAACGATTTGTTGTAAAGTTCGCTGTTGTAAATGATAGACAACATTACTCACGAGGCTTATCTCGAGTGAATGTTAACAGCTAATGTTAAAATGTTGGTAAAATGTTGGTAAATATCATAATTGTAACTAATTCCGATTAAGCAATCATCTTCAAATCACATTCAGTATCAAATTTTTAATTTAAATCACATTAAATAAAAACGGTTTTGCCAAAAGCTTTTATGGTTGAGCATTTTTTTTTGTTATATGGCATACAATGCTTGTTACAGAAAGGCGGTAGATATTAGATTAATGGATTTCTGAATACTTTGATTAATTACTCTGCAAAATGTTGAAAATGTTGAGCTCCATCGGGCGTGTATACCTCCCTCAGCATCAGGCAGGAAACTGAGAACTGACACCTCACATAACCATTTTGATACTTATAGTAATGGCCCATAAATATCAATATTTTAAATGCACTCAGGTACCGCCGTTATTGCTTGCATGATGTTGCACACTTTCAGAGTGATTCATTGCTCGCATTTTCCTGCTTGTTTGTTGTAATGAGTTTATGTGAGGGCTGGTAAATGGCGCGTCAGGGAAGCTTCCAGCAGGACATTTACCTCCATAATGTATAAGATTGATCTCGCTTTTTATCGGGTTTTCAAATCATGCGCATTCGATATTATCGAGAATATAAATAACTATATTCTGCTGTAAATATGTTAGCATATTTTATAAATTATATATTTATATATATACATCTATTTACATTTATTGATCGTCAAGATTAGTTTGCTAAAGTTTTGTATTTAGCTTCATTGCACAATCCTAAATTATTTCGTTTTGATTAATGATTGTTATAACATAAGTGATTGTCCTAGCTTGTGTCACCTCTTGCTCTTTTTATTTCAGGGAGCAATAATAAAAAAAAACATTGTAAACTGGTCAATTTGCCTGCTTAACTTTTGTAATTATTATATATTTCCCTCATTTACTGTTAATTAGCTCTGTGATATCATTACAATTCCTTGCACTTATAACATATATAAATGATATAACAAATGCTTTAATTAATATTGAAACATTTGTTTTATTACTAATTTTAAGTGGGATGTCTGTGACGTTCTTGTGGTGTTAGGACCTGGCTTCCCAGCTTAGTGTCAAAAGTAACGCTTGATTTTTAAAATCAAAACTTGTTCTCGATGTCATTTATAAGGACATTTAGAGTTGGAGTCACTGCTACGGCAACTTGTTCAGGTCTGGTTGGTGCCAATTTACATGCAATACTCTCCCCCATTTATTTGTCCAGCCCAATTTTATGACTGCCAATACCATTTTCCTTGCTTATACATGTTGCGAAACTGTTCCACTTGACAACCATTATGTGGCTAAACCAATTCCTTCCCGTATTTATGTTAAACATTAACATCCCTCACTTGTAGTATTGTTTCGGGGTCTGAACTGGTCTGATTGTTTTCAGATCTTTCAAATATCATCCACTTGAAGACTTCGATCATGTGCAGGCGATGAGTCACAGTAACGTGGCTAAAGTATGTTGACCAGACCACACACTAGAAGGTGAAGTGATGACGACGTTTCGGTCCGTCCTGGACCATTCTGACAATCGACTTGAGAATGGTCCAGGACGGACCGAAACGTCGTCGTCCCTTCACCTTCTAGTGTGTGGTCTGGTCAACACTTCGATCATGTCTCTAGTTACTCTTACGTCTTCTTGCATGGAACGACCCGAGCACCACGGGTTGTTTTGGTCGTCATATTTTGGATTATATTGAGGGAATCGATGGTGACTCTGGAATATGGTGGCCAGTAATTAACCGCATAATCTTGTGCTTCTCCAGGGGAAGATGTAATTAATGAATGATGTTTGTGCAAAAAAAATATGGGGCCTGACAGCTGAGTGGACAGCGCTTGGGGTTCGTAGGCTTGAGGTTCCGGGTTCAATCCCCGGTGGAGGCGGAAACAAATGGGCAGAGTTTCTCTCACCCTGATGCCCCTCTTCACCTAGCAGTAAATAGGTACCTGGGAGTTAGACAGCTGCTACGGGCCGCTTCCTTGAGGTAAAAAAAAGGAGGCCTGGTCGAGGACCGGGCCGCGGGAACGCTAAGCCCCGAAATCATTTCAAGATAACCTCAAGATAGGTGCATTTATTGCTGATGATTCTGCTTATCAAAATAATCATTCCATTTGCTTTGCTCACTGACCCCTTGTGTCCCCTTGTTCGTGGAACACGAACAAGGGGACACAGGTGGAAACTTAGTACCCAAATGAGCCACAGAGACGTTAGAAAGATTTTTTTCAGTGTCAGGGGTAGTTAACAAATGGAATGCATTAAGTAGTGATGTGGTGGAGGCTGACTCCATACACAGTTTCAAATGTAGATATGATATAGCCCAATAGGCTCAGGAATCTGTACACCAGTTGATTGACAGTTGAGAGGCGGGACCAAAGAGCCAGAGCTCAACCCCCGCAAACGCAACTAGGTGAGTATAAAATTGTCTTGAATGTAATAAAATATAACTAGAAATTGTCTTGTTGTACCCGATTGATCCTCATCCTCACTCGAGGATGAGGTGAAGGTAATGAGGGTAATGGGTTGAGTTCAAGAAGCACCTCGTTTATAGTTGCAGTCTCCATGCCCACTTGGGGACTGTCAGCCCCAACGAATTAAATATAAAGCCAAGACAACAACATCTCTTTCAAGACGCCTAACAATGCACAAACAGCAAGGACCTATAAAAGAACATATAATCTCTCTACATAACCAGACCATCACCAGAGACATACAAACAACAACAAAATAATCGACAGATAGAGCAACAACAGGACCTGGGCGAGGCATTATTCACCAAACAAAGCAAGCCTCGCATCAATAGCCAACCACCACCAAATTATACTCTGCCAACTTCCAGAACACGACGTAACACACAGTATACTGCATGTTTCTTTCAAATGGTTTGGATGAAGACTGTTTTCATCCCATGGTCAGTTCTTATGGCAACTCTCCGATGGTCAGTTCTTATGCCAACTCTCCGATGGTCAAGACACAAAGCGATATCTTCTCATGGTCAGGGCAATTAATGTTTCGATCTCAAGATGACTCTTAGCATTTTCAGTTCGCCTCTGTTGTTACACTCCCATGGTAGGTTACTTGCTTTCCTCTCCCACGGTCAGCGGCCGTTGCAACCCTGGGAACATTCAACATAATTAAGGACCATCAAAGGGTTGTTCTATTCTCTTAAATAAAACTTTTTTAGTTATTAACTCATTTGACTTCTTAATAAAAATGTTGAGAAGTTTTAATTACATGGCAGAAAAGTTGGATCTGCCCCCCCCCCCTCCCCGAGAGGGGGGGCGGGGCATGTCCCCAACCACCAAGGGGAGCCCTGCCCCCAATATCTGTCGGGCTGTAGTAGGGTGGTGTAGGGGGGCCCCGAGGCAGATGTTCTTGTTGAAGGGGGGGGGGGGTCATTGAAGTGATGTTGCTGGGGTGGTGATATCTTAACTTATGTTTATAGCGTGCTGGAGAGCGGTGTAGGAGTGTTATCTGGTGTGTCAATATGGGGAACCCTGTGGGGGGTGGGGTATATATCTGGGGGTGCTGGGGTGGTGGTGGTTGTTTTAAGATTAGCTACCCGGAACAAAAAGTTCTAGGTAGCACGGGCTATGGTGAGCCCGTAGTTATTACACACGGTGCTGGGGTGGGTATTGCTTGATGGGGGCACAATAGTGGCACGCTGGTCAAGGGGTGCCAGGGGTAGGGGAATTGATAGGGGGAGGGAGGGAATTATCAGGGAAAGCGCCAAGCCATTACGCCAATATAGCACTTGGAAGGGGTCAGGATAAGGGTTAGGGATGGGACGGGGAGAAGGATGTCCAACCACTTGGACGGTCGGGGATTGAACGTCGACCTGCATGAAACGAGACCGTCGCTCTACCGTTCAGCACAAGTAGTTGGGCGGAATTGGCCGTGGGAAGGGCGAGGTTGGGGCGGGGGAATGAATTGATGGAGTGTTGGTCAGGAGGTTCTGGGGTGGAGTACCTACCATACAGATTTTGGTTACTGCATCATTGCTAGAAAATTCTTGAAAGTTGTGGCAACGTTTCATCTGATTTTGCAAGAACATACAAATGTGCACTTGTAGATAGGCTGCCACAACCTAGCCCCATTAAACACTAAGAACACGTGCCTTATGCGTGAGCATACCAACACTAACAAAGTAACCAAACACAAACAGAACACTTTCCCATTTTCCGAGTAACCCTTTAATTACCCGACTTTCACTTGCAGGTACAACCACTTACAGTTGCCATTACTCACTTATACCTGTCACAAGGGAGACATCTCCCGTCACGCAGGGTGCAGTCGCACCTCCACAGATCTCCAGTATCAGCTCTTGATACTGGTAATGGCTCAAAAGGGCCACTACTTACGGGCTATTCATGCCCGTGCCACCTTTTGCGTGGCTTAAACCTGTGTTAATGTGCTTCATCACTAATAACACTACAGTAGGCGATGAGTCACAATAACGTGGCTAAAGTATGTTGAGTCGACACAATCGACTTGAGAATGGTCCAGGACGGACCGAAACGTCGTCGTCCCTTCACCTTCTAGTGTGTGGTCTGGTCAACAACACTACAGTACTCTAAATACTAGTTAATGCTACACTTTGGTGCCCCAACGCTATTAATCACATGCACTGAGCTATCTCCATGCATTCAAATGTAATAATGCATGCCACTACAGTAAATACTCTGGTGCACAATACGCCACTACAAACTGCATTACACTGCACCCTGGTGTACAAATGTCCCTACATTAATACATTACGACTAGACGCCTAACGCACTTACACACTGGGTCACCACCTCCAGAAGTCACACACATTCAAACTTGTACATGCTTACCAGAGCTCTTCGATAACACTCTCCAGAATGAGAAAATTCGCAGGAACCGCAGGGTGTCCCCACGCATAGGTTCGAACCCTCATCACGGCTCCTACGGATTTTCTCATTGATGCACTCACGTTAGTGTGCTTACTCTGTGATGCACAGAGTCTGTGTACTCTCCAGAGTGATACCATTCAAAATCTCCATTGACAGTATCCACGTTAACAAGAGGCAACAATATCCCGGACTTTATTTACGTATCGTGCTATGTACCGCGTCGCCAGCACTCTACTACACGTTTAGTGGACTGATCTAACAACACATTGTACTTATGACCCAATGTGATACGAGGTCATTAGTTTCCTTTGCTATCACTGGCATGAGAACCATTAGCAAAACTTTTGTTTATAATTCGCTATAGAAATTATTTTTCTTTACCAAGAAAATTTCAGAACTTCCTTCACTTACAAACAAATGAATATTACGTGTCACTTTGTATGAATCCTGCTCTATTTTCAACTTTTCCTACGTCTGATAATACCATAACTACCCAGATGTTAGTTAATCCGTAGGTCTCTTGAAAGGATTACAGTTACGCGCGACATTTAATTTAATTTACCTTAATTGACGTAGCTGTCATGCTTGATTTTGTTTTAACAATGACTTTTCGGTATTACCGCCACCCAAGCGATATACAAAACTCCATATGGCTGGGCCCACTTGGCCCACACACACACACATGGCTTTTCCGGCCTACGACACACTAATTACCCTAGCCATTATCTCTGATTCACGCTACTAACACAGTCCTTTACGTTGTATCTAGATTAATTAAATATACTATCACTTTTTAATGTATTTCTCGTTGTTGGAATCTGTAAAGAAATAGAACACACACTGGCCTAGACCTGTGAATACTATTAATCCTATGACCTGGTCTTGCCCTGACCTAACATTCCTCAGGGTGAAGCTTCCTCATTCATTGAACTGACCTCAATATATCGTATATCTTTTCTCCACAAATGTAAACTTGTAACTTTTAATTTGCTATAAAGCAGGTTTCACTGCCACCATTTATCGTAGTCGACAGTACACTTCCTTTGTTAAAACGTAAGTTTTATTTGTTATATGTATACATTTGTAGTGTGTTGTTATTAAATTAAATAAATATTAATATTAATCAACAACGTTTAGACCAGACTCTTAGAGGCATACTGTTCGTCTCTTGGTACACATTTGAGTATAAGGAATGGCCCAGAAGCCCAAAAACTGTTTAGTATTTATCATATATAAATAGTCTGTGAACAATTAATATAGAATTTATTTCCCATTTTAGTCAATTACTGGTAATGAGTTTATTTTTACCGTGATTATAAAGCCAGGTTACTGATAAACATCACAGTCCACTATGAACATACAGGTTCACAGCCTTCACCCTAATATGTCCATACCGTGGACACGGTATGGACAACCCGTTCACACGTCGGACCCCTAACTGGTCCACATAAGAAACCTTAACAGACAAAATATGTCTGTATCTGTTTATATCTGTCAATCAGTATCAGTATTGTCATTCAGTATCTGTCAATACTCCCTGTATAATACACACCTATGAGTTTGACTGCTGCAAGCAGTTGAATATATGTTGGATATACCCATGAGAGTTTGGAAGCTGAGATGAACAGACTATTGGGTCAATGTCGGAAGAGATTATAACCTCTGAAGGCCTATGCCTGCTTCTTTGTTGACAGCAGAGGAGTGTTAGTCTTTATATAGGAGACACCCAGTATACCAGAATATTGTGATAGAGTGTAGAGAGAATGTTAATAAATTATAAAAAAATGGGTATAAAGTAAGATTCATGTGGATCCCTTCACATGTGGGAATACTGTTGAATGAGGTAGTTGATGAGATAGCAAAGAGAGCCACAGAAAATGGGTGCTTGTTTAGACTGGTGGGTGCTCGTTGAGACCAGTGGGTGCTTGTTCAGACCAGTGGGTGCTTGTTCAGACCAGTGGATGCTTGTTCAGACCAGTGGGTGCTTGTTCAGACCAGTGGATGCTTGTTCAGACCAGTTGGTGTTTGTTCAGACCAGTTGGTGTTTGTTCAGACCAGTTGGTGTTTGTTCAGACCAGTGGGTGCTTAGTCAGACCAGTGGGTGCTTGTTCAGACCAGTGGGTGCTTGGTCAGACCAGTGGATGCTTGGTCAGACCAGTTGGTGTTTGTTCAGACCAGTGGATGCTTGGTCAGACCAGTTGGTGTTTGTTCAGACCAGTTGGTGTTTGTTCAGACCAGTTGGTGTTTGTTCAGACCAGTGGGTGCTTGGTCAGACCAGTTGGTGTTTGTTCAGACCAGTGGGTGCTTGGTCAGACCAGTTGGTGTTTGTTCAGACCAGTGGGTGCTTGGTCAGACCAGTTGGTGTTTGTTCAGACCAGTTGGTGTTTGTTCAGACCAGTTGGTGCTTGGTCAGACCAGTTGGTGTTTGTTCAGACCAGTTGGTGTTTGTTCAGACCAGTGGGTGCTTGGTCAGACCAGTTGGTGTTTGTTCAGACCAGTTGGTGTTTGTTCAGACCAGTGGGTGCTTGGTCAGACCAGTTGGTGTTTGTTCAGACCAGTTGGTGTTTGTTCAGACCAGTGGGTGCTTGGTCAGACCAGTTGGTGTTTGTTCAGACCAGTGGGTGCTTGGTCAGACCAGTGGGTGCTTGGTCAGACCAGTGGGTGCTTGGTCAGACCAGTTGGTGCTTGGTCAGACCAGTGGGTGCTTGGTCAGACCAGTTGGTGTTTGTTCAGACCAGTTGGTGCTTGGTCAGATCAGTGGGTGCTGGTCAGACCAGTTGGTGTTTGTTCAGACCAGTTGGTGTTTGTTCAGACCAGTTGGTGCTTGGTCAGACCAGTGGGTGCTTGGTCAGACCAGTTGGTGCTTGGTCAGACCAGTTGGTGCTTGGTCAGACCAGTTGGTGTTTGTTCAGACCAGTGGGTGCTTGTCAGACAGTGGGTGCTTGGTCAGACCAGTTGGTGCTTGGTCAGACCAGTGGGTGCTTGGTCAGACCAGTGGGTGCTTGGTCAGACCAGTTGGTGCTTGGTCAGACCAGTTGGTGTTTGTTCAGACCAGTTGGTGCTTGGTCAGACCAGTGGGTGCTTGGTCAGACCAGTTGGTGCTTGGTCAGACCAGTTGGTGTTTGTTCAGACCAGTTGGTGCTTGGTCAGACCAGTGGGTGCTTGGTCAGACCAGTTGGTGCTTGGTCAGACCAGTTGGTGCTTGGTCAGACCAGTTGGTGTTTGTTCAGACCAGTTGGTGCTTGGTCAGACCAGTGGGTGCTTGGTCAGACCAGTTGGTGTTTGTTCAGACCAGTGGTGCTTGGTCAGACCAGTGGGTGCTTGGTCAGACCAGTTGGTGCTGGTCAGACCAGTTGGTGTTTGTTCAGACCAGTTGCTGCTTGGTCAGACCAGTGGGTGCTTGGTCAGACCAGTTGGTGCTTGGTCAGACCAGTTGGTGTTGGTTCAGACCAGTTGGTGCTTGGTCAGACCAGTGGGTGCTTGGTCAGACCAGTGGGTGCTTGGTCAGACCAGTTGGTGCTTGGTCAGACCAGTTGGTGTTTGTTCAGACCAGTTGGTGCTTGGTCAGACCAGTGGGTGCTGGTCAGACCAGTTGGTGCTTGGTCAGACCAGTGGGTGCTTGGTCAGACCAGTTGGTGCTTGGTCAGACCAGTTGGTGCTTGGTCAGACCAGTTGGTGCTTGGTCAGACCAGTGGGTGCTTGGTCAGACAAGTGGGTGCTTGGTCAGACCAGTGGGTGCTTGGTCAGACCAGTTGGTGTTTGTTCAGACCAGTGGGTGCTTGGTCAGACCAGTGGGTGCTTGGTCAGACCAGTTGGTGCTTGGTCAGACCAGTTGGTGCTTGGTCAGACCAGTTGGTGCTTGGTCAGACCAGTTGGTGCTTGGTCAGACCAGTTGGTGTTTGTTCAGACCAGTGGGTGCTTGGTCAGACCAGTGGGTGCTTGGTCAGACAGTTGGTGCTTGGTCAGACCAGTGGGTGCTTGGTCAGACCAGTTGGTGCTTGGTCAGACCAGTTGGTGTTTGTTCAGACCAGTGGGTGCTTGGTCAGACAGTGGGTGCTTGGTCAGACCAGTTGGTGCTTGGTCAGACCAGTTGGTGCTTGGTCAGAACAGTTGGTGTTTGTTCAGACCAGTGGGTGCTTGGTCAGACCAGTGGGTGCTTGGTCAGACCAGTTGGTGCTTGGTCAGACCAGTTGGTGCTTGGTCAGACCAGTGGGTGCTTGGTCAGACCAGTGGGTGCTTGGTCAGACCAGTTGGTGCTTGGTCAGACCAGTGGGTGCTTGTGAATCTCTTCCCTACTCTCGTCTTGTCAACTCAATGAAAGTCTTCCCTTACCTAAACTAACGTCATATAATGTTAGTCTCTTCCAAATGACTGACGAAAGTTCATTCATCAAAAAGAGTTAAACTGCACAAAATTACAATTATTCAAAATGACTGAGTACATACAGTTAATCTATTCAACATTATACCATTGTATGTGAAGTCTTCACGTTAATGTTGCAGTGTGGGCTACTGCGTGAATAATATACATAATTATATGTTCGAGATGTTTTAAGAGCTAAATGAACTGCTGGAAGGGTTGTTCTCGAGTTGACAATCGCCGATGACGTAACGATCGTTAGTTACCATCTATCTCTTTGCAAGAAATTCCTAAAGAATTTGGGCGTTTTCACGCTTAAAGTATATCGAAACGAGTGGTAAATATTTAGATAAACCTCAAATGATCATGAATTGACTACATTAGTAACGATTTGAGGGTAAATTGTAACGGCGACCAGACGTATCTGGTAACCCTTCCCTCACTCCCACCTCGGCCCTCAGACAAACCATCACCACACACTCACTGGTCCTCCTTCCTCATCTAACCTCAAAATGGCGCAAGATTACCAAAAGGAACATACTACCAAACCTCATTCAACTATATAATTAACCTCATTAAACATTAAACTTCGGTATAAAAAGTCGTAATTTCAAACTGCGAATACGTGCAGAGAGCCAGAATTTGGCTCCAAAATGTGGCTCAGGCGTCGAATTTGGGATGTTGGGATATTTTGAAAACTGCAGGGGGGGTGGGGGGTTTGGGCAAAATGTGACCCACCGCCGCTTTCAGTAATTGGCATTATTTCAGGTTTTCTGGGTGGCTGAGTTTAGTGCCCTTATATACTGTAATATGTATATATATATATATATATATATATATATATATATATATATATATATATATATATATATATATACATATATATAATATATATAATATATATATATATATATATATATTATATATATATATATATATATATATATATATATATATAAATCATAATCAATGATGTTCATGGATTTATACCATCTCCAGAGGGTCTGCTTAGTTATCAAGGCTCATTGTACTACATGTTTCATCCATCTAGTTCCTTTTTTTTATTTATTTCCCCTTTTTGGCACATATTTTTTGAACGAGTTCAGGAATGACCCCATTATTTATTTCCACTTAGGCTTATATCAAAGTCGGCTGGTGTTGGTAGAGGATTGTAAGTGTTTGCTGCTGTCACGTTGGATAGCGAGTGTTTGCTGGGGGCATGTTGGATGGCAAGTGTTCGCTGTCGTTGTGTTGGACAGCAAGTGTTCGCTGTCATTGTGTTGGACAGCAAGTGTTCGCTGTCGTTGTGTTGGACAGCAAGTGTTCGCTGTCGTTGTGTTGGACAGCAAGTGTTCGCTGTCGTCGTGTTGGACAGCAAATGTTCGTTGGCATGTATCGTGCAAACAGAGAGATCCCAGGACAGAGCCCCGAGGCACTCCACTCACAAAACCCATTAGTGGTAGGACGGTGTTATGGGTGGTAAATTTATACGGTCAATTTAAAGTGGTCTCTCCTAACCTACCAGAGGACCCAAAACAGAAAACGGGACAGTACGTCACCTTCGCCAGTCGCCTCCATTTTCTAGTACGACAATTTTTGGCCTTATGTATCGCCTACGATCGAAATGCGACGTTCTTTGTAGGAGGACAGGTTGGCCTACCCAATAAATGTGTAAGTGTATTACACATTATCTGACGTAACCTACAATCTTTCTCAAGGTAGTGTATACAATGTTGTGATTATACAGTGTTTTAGTCTGTATACAGTACCTCAGGATGCCGCCCACAACAGTTAACTAACTCCCGGGTACCTACCTACCTCCACTCTTTCTTTACACCACTAAACACGACTACAGGAAGGATTGGGCTATAGGAAGGATTGGGCTACAGGCAGGATTGGGCTACAGGAAGGATTGGGCTATAGGAAGGATTGGGCTATAGGAAGGATTGGGCTACAGGAAGGATTGGGCTACAGGAAGGATTGGGCTACAGGAAGGATTGGGCTACAGGCAGGATTGGGCTATAGGAAGGATTGGGCTATAGGAAGGATTGGGCTACAGGAAGGATTGGGCTATAGGAAGGATTGGGCTATAGGAAGGATTGGGCTACAGGAAGGATTGAGCTATAGGAAAGATTGGGCTACAGGAAGGATTGGCCTATAGGAAAGATTGGGCTACAGGAAGGATTGGGCTACATGAAGGATTGGGCTACAGGCAAGATTGGGCTACAGGAAGGATTGGGCTACATGAAGGATTGGGCTACAGGAAGGATTGGGCTACAGGAAGGATTGGGCTACAGGCAGGATTGGGCTACAGGAAGGATTGGGCTACAGGCAGGATTGGGCTACAGGAAGGATTGGGCTACAGGAAGGATTGGGCTACAGGAAGGATTGGGCTACAGGAAGGATTGAGCTCCAGGAAAGATTGGGCTACAGGAAGGATTGGGCTACAGAAAGGATTGGGCTACAGGAAGGATTGGGCTACAGGAAGGATTGAGCTCCAGGAAAGATTGGGCTACAGGAAGGATTGGGCTACAGGAAGGATTGGGCTACAGGCAGGATTGGGCTACAGGCAGGATTGGGCTACAGGAAGGATTGGGCTACAGGAAGGATTGGGCTACAGGAAGGATTGGGCTACAGGAAGGATTGGGCTACATCTCCAAATGTATATTTGCCAGATAATTTGGCACTAAAAACAAAACTCATATATTATTGTTTAGACTAAATCCGCTACTCATTACTTTCCTGAAGTTGTCGTATATACACTACAAAATCTGAGTGTAAATCACGACAATTAACACGTGACGAAAAATGTGACAATGTCAGACCACGAAGGAAGAATTGAAACAGGAATTTCCTTAAGTACTTTAGTATTTAATAATAGTTCTTCAGAATTGTGTTTCAATTCTTCCTTCGAGGTCTGACACAGTCACTACAGAACATGAATATATTTAATCGTTGCAATGAATAATGAGAGCAATCATTATATGGCTGGCGTAATAACAGGGGAGCATTAGCGCCTCTGGTGGTCAGATGCTTAACTGTATTAGAGGTTGACAGTTTAGATATTATGGTGAAGTAAGGGTGAGTGGCGCATCTGGGAGTCCTGCTCCTCATTTGTCGACCAGCCGCCGCCTGGCAAGGGTCATGTTGATTACCAGTGCGCAAAATAGTGTTGAAGATATAATTAATCAATCATAATAAAGTAAGGATTGTACGGGGTGTGTACTTCATGTTGTTATTCGTTATTATTTTGCATATATTATGTATTTAGACAAAATATAGCGGTGATTGTCAGGTGGCAGCCATAGGTGTACCCGCTAGTTAAGTCATTAGGGCGCTGGTGGTGGCCTTAATAGCCATGCCAGTAGTTAGCCAGCAATCTTAAGGTTATCTTGAGATGATTTCGGGGCTTAGCGTCCCCGCGGCCCGGTCCTCGACCATACCTTACTTTCTTACACATCCCAGGAAGCAGCCCGTAGCAGCTGTCTAACTCCCAGGTACTTATTTACTGATAGCTGAACAGAGTCATCAGGGTGAAAGAAAGTGCCCATTTGTTTCAGCCTCCACCGGGGATCGAACCCGGAACCTCAGGATTACGAATCCGAAGCGCTGTCCACTCGGCTGTCAGGCCCCTTAAAACAACCCAAAGAGAAATCTTCGACATATTTTGATGAAAATCTGAATGACACGAGAAATTTTGGCCACAGATTGTGTGAAGATGGTGGGGGGGGGAGGGGGGGGGCAGGTTAGTACGATGAGCATGATTCAGAATGATGGAAGAAGGCTCGTATGATGAATTGACCTAAGGCCCACCATCTACAGTGGCCTCGACGGGGACAGGACGGCGGCGCCTTGTCAAAGGTCAGCCTTCCTACTCCCCCCCCCCTTATTTTATTGAGGATTTGTCTTGTGTATATTGTGAACAAAAGGAATGACTCGGCATTTACGACTTGAGTGGTTAAGCAGGTTCATGGGTTAATAACCCCATGGGGGGGGGAACAACACACCTATTTTCTGTGTTACATTGTGGCGTGTTGAGCTTGAAGCTGTTGTCCAGCCTGTGTCAAATATGGCATTTTAGAGAAGTGGTCTGTATTAATAGCCTCCAATTTGTCAGTATTATAATTTTTATTTTTTTTTAATTTGTAATACTGACCAAGTTGGAGGTTATAAATACAAAACACTTCTCTAAAATACATTACAAAGTATAAAGCAATGCATTAAAATAGTATTACAAAGGCCTCGGCTGTTATTTATTTATTTATATATCTACAAGAAGTTACATTGGGTTTCTGAGAGTACATGGCATGATGTGTTTACATTCTTGTAAAGCCACTAGTACGCATAGCGCTTCGGGCAGGGCCTTAATCTAACATAATATTAAGTAGGTAATTTCTAGCAAAATTTTAGGCTAATCTATCAAAATCTATAACAATTTAAACATTTATAGTGTTAGTCCTTCAAAGATTCGTGGTAGTGACAGTTGAACAAGTTCTGGCATGATTGTTGTTGCTGTCTTGAACTTTCTCCAAAGCGGAAAATCATTGATGTCTTTTTGAAGTGAGGTTTCCATATTAGGACACAGTAGGCCAGATGGAGCCACAACAGAGACTCGTACAGTTGAATATTCAATGTTGTTCGTTTAAGTCAAAGATTCGTTTAACTATTCTTAAGGATTGTTTTCATATTAACTGTGAGTCCCAGATGTTTAATGGCTGGTACATCATAACTCCTAGGTAATATTGACTTAAATTTACCAGAGGGCTACTCCATAGTGCCCTCTACGGCAACAGGAAGCCGGCGGCTTGTCAAAGGTTCCCCTACGGTTCCTGAGGAGTTTGCCTATCTGTATTTTGAGCGCGCAAACTGCTGCATTATGACATTAAAGGTAGTTTGATAATATGCACAAGGTGTGTTGTAGCTAAGCTAAAGGTGGCATATAATGTTTAGCAACAAGTCGCCCTAGAGTGTTTAGTGTTAACGACTAGGGCGATGGAGTGGTCATATCAGGATAGCAATTGTGCAGATAAATGGGGAAGATAATTGCAGACGAGGAGTCACAATAACGGGGCTGAAATATGTTGACCAAACCACACACTAGAAAGTGAAGGGACGACTAGATAATTGTTTATCTAATAGATGGAAGATGTTAGTATTTGTTTCCATCTTGTTTACTCTGCGATATAAAATGGATTCACCTGTAAATGGTCATTTTTGACAATGTAACCACTAGGCTTCTAACGTTGGTTTGGTGCTCATGGACCATATACTGTACTCCAGAGGTTTTAAGCATGTTGTTTATATAATTTAGGCCAATAGACAGCTAAATAAATTAATAATACACAGTACTTTTAACTAAGGTTAGCTAAAGGTTTGTTTTAGTGGAAGACCCTAATAAGATAATGTGTTTCTATGTAACTTTAAAAGAACATTGATGCTTAACCATAGCCTCATGAGTCAGAGACAAAAATGTATTTCGTTAGGCTATTGCAGTCTTATCAGTCTTGCCTACTCGCTATTGTTGATACAATCTGTAATTAATCTCCATTACAATTTCACCTTTTCCAGTGTTCTTGAAATTCATAATTGTATTTTCCTACTCGATTGTATTTGAAATAAACTGTTTATACTTACCCTGGTGCTACATAGCCTTCCCGTTTGGTGCCTTCTTTTGATAATTACTTACTTATACTTGCCCTTAATATATGTAAAAATATTTTTTCAGGAGTGTGGCACGTGTGGACAAGTGTTGGATCAGAGGAGTCAAGGTAAAGTGCTTATTTAACAACTAGTTCTGGGAGGAGCGGGTGGAACTAGATGGGCGTAGTCAACTTCACACTCTTGTTAGCAGGCTGAGAGCTTTTCTTTCCCATAGATTTATTTATAGAAGAGTTAGCAATAAGTCGGCTGGTTTATTAACGTATTGTTTTTAGGCCCATTTAGATTATGCAGTTCAGTTTTGGTCGCCATACTAAAGAATGGACATAATTCACTAGAACACGTCAGTTAGGATGACAAAGTTAATCCCGCAAATTAGAAAGCTCCGTATGAAGAGATGTTGGAAAACCTTAACGTGACATAATTGAAGTGTACAAGTGGATGAATGGGCATAACAAGGGAGCTATTGATAAGGCTTTAAATGAAGATAAGTTAGATTTAGGAAATACCTGGGTAAATACTGGTTTGGTAACTGGTTGTGGATTTGTGAACAAATTACTGGATCATGTGCAGACGAGGAGTCACAATAACGTGGCTGAAGTATGTTGACCAGACCACACACTAGAAGGTGAAGGGACGACGACGTTTCGGTCCGTCCTGGACCATTCTCAAGTCGATTGTGGATCATACGGATCACTGGATCCATATTACTGGATCATAATAGGCATAGGAATCTTTGATTGTTTGAAGCTTAGGTTAGACGTATATGAATGAGTGTGGGTGGATATAAATAGGAGGTGCCACGTGCAGGACAATAGGCCATCTGCAGTTTCTTGACTTACGTTCTACTAGTTTACACTCGGAACGCGACTCTCCAATCAGCTTACATCTGTATCCTCAATTGCTGCTATGTGATCAAGGGAGCATTAACCTTAATGTTTATACAAACCAAAGATGGGTAAAGATGTATGGTAGGTAAAAGCTGGGTGGCGAGGCAAGTTTTGGGGTGGTGAAGACTTAGAATATTGTTCAATGTGGGTGACAAAGACTTGCTGTGAAGAGTAGGTAAAGAATAAATTGAGAGATAGGAGAATTATCTTAAGATTAGGCTTGGACTGGCTGGCATATGCATTATATATCATTAATGCATATGCCAGGGGGGGGGAGATCTCCCCAAAGGCATAAACTGCTAGGTCAGGTAATCCACAAACCCATCTCCAATGACTCCAAGGTCATGGGAAGCTTGACCTTCCCATGAAGTTGGAGGATTGTTGGTGGGTTTGTGGATTTGGAATGAGGGAAGAGGCGGGCTGGATGAGGCAGTTTAGGTCTTTGGAAATATTTGTAATCATTTTATTTAGAGATAGTGTGAGCAGAAATGACACGCTATAGTAGTAATTTTTAGTGAAGATAATAATGTATTTTCCAAATGAGAAAAAACTATGCGAGGCGAAAACTTAAGTTGAGATAAAGTAGGTTGTCAACAACTCCACAATAAAAGATTGGTTGTGGAGGAGATTCCTGCCCGAAGGTCGGCCATCTTGGCGCACAGATTGAATGCTCCTGGCTGGACTTTCTTTCCACACCTCGCCTGGAGCTCATCTTTGAATTCAGATGGCTTTTTTAGGCCAGTGTGTGCTCACTGCAGCTACCCGGGGGCTCACAGCACCAGGGAGGCCGGAGCCTCCCTAATGACGCCTTCCCGAGCGGGGGGCGCCATGTACGTTGACAATTTCAATTTCAATTATTAAAAAGTAAAAGCTCCAAGGCATCACGGTATTCGGTCTATAGTCAAGATCGGTCAGTACGGGTGGAGGGGGACTCAGTTCCCAGCTCCTTGCTCCGGATTCACTCCTTCCCGGGTGGGCATTTAGAGTTCATGGCAGTGAAGATGGCCTCTCCCATGGGAGGGGCACCTTTGGAGCACTGTATAACCCTTGTCTACCGGTAACGAAGGAACTACAGTAGAACATTATTTTGGTCAGTTCACAGACACCTGTCTCGTCATGGGTGACTTTAACGCTCGGCACTCATCATGGCAACTATGCTATCGGGTCGCCACCACAACATGGCTGGCCGAGCCCTGTTTCNTGTTTACATTGTGCTTCCACCTGAAGTTTTTATGACTTCCTAGATTTTCTTGGTTGTAAATCTTTAGCCCCTATCAAGGGAGGGTATTGATATTAGAGTAAACATCATGCCAGACCAAGTGTTTTGTTATGGGTAGAGAGTTCTGTGACAAGCCAGTACGTACACTCACTTGTTATTAACCTGTGACCTGGGCCAAGTCCACCGCAGCTGGGGAGTGAACAAATACATTGAACATATAATGTCAGCTCTTTACACAGACTGGTGGTTGTGTTACTGGTATTGATCACACTGTTGTTATTTTCCGATTTTACCACTCACCATAACTTGACCAGACCACCCACTAGAAGGTGAAGGGACGACGACGATTCGGTCCGTCCTGGACCATACTCACAATCGACTTGAGAATGGTCCAGGACGGACCGAAACGTGGTCGTCCCTTCACCTTCTAGTGTGTGGTCTGGTCAACATACTTTACCCACGTTATTGTGACACCTTGCCTGCACTCACCATAACACATGAGACAGAAAGATGGTGTTAGAAGGGAAGAACAGAAACGAGAGCAGAAGGGTTATAAAGAACGGAGGGACAATGAGGGTTATAGAAGAATTGGAGGGATTGTGGGAGAATGGGAAGGAGGGTGGGAGAATGGGGGGGACCTAGGGAGAATAGGAGGGAAGGAGAAGGAATCAGAGAGAATTAGACAATGGAAGAACGAGGGGGGAGAGAGAGAGAGAGACTGACAAACAGGCAGACACCCTGGTACCAACGGCTACTCCATCTATCTATAAAATAGATTCCATCTGTGTACTCACCTAATTGTACTTACCTAATTGTGCTTGCGGGGGTTGAGCTCTGGCTCTTTGGTCCCGCCTCTCAACCGTCAATCAACTGGTGTACAGGTTTCTGAGCCTATTGGGCTCTATCATATCTACACTTGAAACTGTGTATGGAGTCAGCCTCCACCACATTACTTCCTAATGCATTCCATTTGTCAACCACTCTGACACTAAAAAAGTTCTTTCTAATATCTCTGTGGCTCATTTAGGCACTCAGTTTCCACCTGTGTCCCCGAGTGCGTGTGCCCTTGTGTTAAATAGACTGTCTTTATCTACCCTATCAATTCCCTTGAGAATCTTGAATGTGGTGATCATGTCCCCCCTAACTCTTCTGTCTTCCAGCGAAGTGAGGTTTAATTCCCGTAGTCTCTCCTCGTAGCTCATACCTCTCAGCTCGGGTACTAGTCTGGTGGCAAACCTTTGAACCTTTTCCAGTTTAGTCTTATCCTTGACTAGATATGGACTCCATGCTGGGGCTGCATACTCCAAGATTGGTCTGACATATGTGGTAAAAAAGTTCTTATGATTCCTTATACAAGTTTCCGAATGCCGTTCTTATGTTGGCCAGCCTGGCATATGCCGCTGATGTTATCGTCTTGATATGGGCTGCAGAGGACAGGTCTGGCGTGATATCAATCCCCAAGTCTTTTTTTTTCTCTGACTTGAAAAATTTCATCTCCCAGATGATAGCTTGTATCTGGCCTCCTGCTCCCTACACCTATCTTCATTACATTACATTTGGTGGGGTTAAACTCTAACAACCATTTGTTTGACCATTCCTTCAGCTTGTCTAGGTCTTCTTGAAGCCTCAAGCAGTCCTCCTCTGGCTTAATCCTTCTCATAATTTTGGCATCGTCCGCAAATATTGAGAGAAATGAATCTATACCCTCCGGGAGATCATTTACATACATCAGAAACAAGATAGGACCGAGTACAGAGCCCTGTGGGTTTCCACTTGTGACTTCACGCCAATCTGAGGTCTCACCCCTCACCGTAACTCTCTGCTTCCTATTGCTTAGGTACTCCCTTATCCACTGGAGCACCTTACCAGCTACACCTGCCTGTCTCTCCAGCTTATGTACCAGCCTCTTATGCGGTACTGTGTCAAAGGCTTTCCGACAATCCAAGAAAATGCAGTCCGCCCAGCCTTCTCTTTCTTGCTTAATCTTTGTCACCTGGTCGTAGAATTCTATTAAGCCAATCGGGCAAGATTTACCCTCCCTGAACCCATGTTGGCGATTTGTCACGAAGTCCCTTCTCTCCAGATGTGTTATCAGGTTTTTTCTCACGATCTTCTCCATCACCTTGCATGGTATACAAGTTAAGGACACTGGCCTGTAGTTCAGTGCCTCTTGCCTGTCGCCCTTTTTGTATATTGGGACCACATTCGCCATCTTCCATATTTCTGGTAGGTCTCCCGTCTCCAGTGACCTACTATACACTATGGAGAGTGGCAAGCAAAGTGCCTCTGCCCACTCTTTCAGTACCCATGGCGAGATCCCATCTGGACCAACAGCCTTTCTAACATCCAGATCCAACAGGTATCTCTTGACCTGTCCTCGCCTGTTCTAAGTTTCAATACCTGTTCTTTCACTGTTGTTTTCCTTCTAATGTGACTGTGGAGTAGCTTTGGTTCGGTCTTGGCTTTGTTTGCTATATCATTTTCATAACTTTTCTCTGCTTCTCTTCTCACCCTGACATACTCATTCCTGGTTCTCTGGTATCTCTCTCTGCTTTCTGGTGTTCTGTTATTCCGGAAGTTCCTCCACGCCCTTTTGTTCAGTTCCTTTGCTTCCATACATGCCCTATTATACCATGGATTCTTCTTTTATGTGTTGGTCTGTGCAAGAGTAGAAGCCGTACTCATTGGGGCTGGCCTCCCACAACTGTGCCAAGTGGCTAATGAGTGTTACAGTCTCACACCATGTTCCGGCTTGGCCTCTTTTTGCCCTGTCCTCTTGAAGGAGCTTTTAAGTACTCTCGGTCCTTCGTACAAGTCATGGATGAGTACAAATCAAGACTGGGCTAGAAGGGGGATTGTGTGCATGTTACCCTCTTCCGGGACACGACAATGACTCGGGCTCCCAACCAATAAAACGGGCTGACCTGTATGGCGTGACGACTGACAGGCAGCTGATAATGGATACCGTCTATCATCGCCCTGTGCGTCATATATAAAATATACTCCAGAGCCGTCTAAGAAAACAATCTTACCGCTGTTAAGATTATCATCTCCACACGTACCAATTTTTTTTTTAGATATATACAAGAGTTGTTACATTCTTGTACAGCCACTAGTACGCGTAGCGTTTCGGGCATGTCCCTGGAATACGATCCCCGCCGCGAAGAATCGTTGTTACAACCAAGTACACATTTTACTGTTGAGTTAGACAGAGGCTACAGTTAAGAATTTGCGCCCAGTAAATCCTCCCCGGCCAGGATACGAACCCATGACAAAGCGCTCGCAGAACGCCCGGCGAGTGTCTTACCACTACACCACGGAGACAATTAGTTTCAAATATGGAGGACATTAGAAATAACTCGCTAGAGGTGAAGTGAGTTTTTATGAAAGATTATGAATCATAACATATAGCATATCAAACTGATTCTCAGACAAGGAGCATCTTGTAATATGTGTATACTTTGATAATATATGGTTAGATACAGACAAATACAGACTATAAGGCTGAGTGTGCCTGATACCAGGTTTCTATTTTTTACTGAATAAATCAATAATGTTGAATCATTTCTTAACCCTTCAATACAAGGTAACTCTATGTTGACTATATTAAAGACTATTGTCTTTGACATATTTAAATAAACAATATAAAGTAATCATAGGCATAATATGCAAGCCACATGTTCAACCATTCATCGTTGATTAGCAAATATATATAAAAAATTGCACATATTTACAATGAAAGTCAAATTATTACAATTGGTGACGAAATTAATGGGGGCAAAACTTCTATAAATTGTGGACAACGTTTGGGCAACGATTTGTTGTAAAGTTCGCTGTTGTAAATGATAGACAACATTACTCACGAGGCTTATCTCGAGTGAATGTTAACAGCTAATGTTAAAATGTTGGTAAAATGTTGGTAAATATCATAATTGTAACTAATTCCGATTAAGCAATCATCTTCAAATCACATTCAGTATCAAATTTTTAATTTAAATCACATTAAATAAAAACGGTTTTGCCAAAAAGCTTTTATGGTTGAGCATTTTTTTTTGTTATATGGCATACAATGCTTGTTACAGAAAGGCGGTAGATATTAGATTAATGGATTTTCTGAATACTTTGATTAATTTACTCTGCAAAATGTTGAGCTCCATCGGGCGTGTATATCTCCCTCAGCATCAGGCAGGAAACTGAGAACTGACACCTCACATAACCATTTTGATACTTATAGTAATGGCCCATAAATATCAATATTTTAAATGCACTCAGGTACCGCCGTTATTGCTTGCATGATGTTGCACACTTTCAGAGTGATTCATTGCTCACATTTTCCTGCTTGTTTGTTGTAATGAGTTTATGTGAGGGCTGGTAAATGGCGCGTCAGGGAAGCTTCCAGCAGGACATTTACCTCCATAATGTATAAGATTGATCTCGCTTTTTATCGGGTTTTCAAATCATGCGCATTCGATATTATCGAGAATATAAATAACTATATTCTGCTGTAAATATGTTAGCATATTTTATAAATTATATATTTATATATATACATCTATTTACATTTATTGATCGTCAAGATTAGTTTGCTAAAGTTTTGTATTTAGCTTCATTGCACAATCCTAAATTATTCCGTTTTGATTAATGATTGTTATAACATAAGTGATTGTCCTAGCTTGTGTCACCTCTTGCCCTTTTTATTTCAGGGAGGAATAATAAAAAAAAACATTGTAAACTGGTCAATTTGCCTGCTTAACTTTTGTAATTATTATATATTTCCCTCATTTACTGTTAATTAGCTCTGTGATATCATTACAATTCCTTGCACTTATAACATATATAAATGATATAACAAATGCTTTAATTAATATTGAAACATTTGTTTTATTACTAATTTTAAGTGAGCTGTCTGTGACGTTCTTGTGGTGTTAGGACCTGGCCTCCCAGCTTAGTGTCAAAAGTAACGCTTGATTTTTAAAATCAAAACTTGTTCTCGGCGTCATTTATAAGAACATTTAGAGTTGGAGTCACTGCTACGGCAACTTGTTCAGGTCTGGTTGGTGCCAATTTACATGCAATACTCTCCCCCATTTATTTGTCCAGCCCAATTTTATGACTGCCAATACCACTTTCCTTGCTTATACATGTTGCGAAACTGTTCCACTTGACAACCATTATGTGGCTAAACCAATTCCTTCCCGTATTTATGTTAAACATTAACATCCCTCACTTGTAGTATTGTTTCGGGGTCTGAACTGGTCTGATTGTTTTCAGATCTTTCAAATATCATCCACTTGAAGACTTCGATCATGTGCAGGCGATGAGTCACAGTAACGTGGCTAAAGTATGTTGACCAGACCACACACTAGAAGGTGAAGTGATGACGACGTTTCGGTCCGTCCTGGACCATTCTGACAATCGACTTGAGAATGGTCCAGGACGGACCGAAACGTCGTCGTCCCTTCACCTTCTAGTGTGTGGTCTGGTCAACACTTCGATCATGTCTCTAGTTACTCTTACGTCTTCTTGCATGGAACGACCCGAGCACCACGGGTTGTTTTGGTCGTCATATTTTGGATTATATTGAGGGAATCGATGGTGACTCTGGAACATGGTGGCCAGTAATTAACCGCATAATCTTGTGCTTCTCCAGGGGAAGATGTAATTAATGAATGATGTTTGTGCAAAAAAAATATGGGGCCTGACAGCTGAGTGGACAGCGCTTGGGGTTCGTAGGCTTGAGGTTCCGGGTTCAATCCCCGGTGGAGGCGGAAACAAATGGGCAGAGTTTCTCTCACCCTGATGCCCCTCTTCACCTAGCAGTAAATAGGTAGCTGGGAGTTAGACAGCTGCTACGGGCCGCTTCCTTGAGGTAAAAAAAAGGAGGCCTGGTCGAGGACCGGGCCGCGGGAACGCTAAGCCCCGAAATCATTTCAAGATAACCTCAAGATAGGTGCATTTATTGCTGATGATTCTGCTTATCAAAATAATCATTCCATTTGCTTTGCTCACTGACCCCTTGTGTCCCCTTGTTCGTGGAACACGAACAAGGGGACACAGGTGGAAACTTAGTACCCAAATGAGCCACAAAGACGTTAGAAAGATTTTTTTCAGTGTCAGGGGTAGTTAACAAATGGAATGCATTAAGTAGTGATGTGGTGGAGGCTGACTCCATACACAGTTTCAAATATAGATATGATATAGCCCAATAGGCTCAGGAATCTGTACACCAGTTGATTGACAGTTGAGAGGCGGGACCAAAGAGCCAGAGCTCAACCCCCGCAAACGCAACTAGGTGAGTATAAAATTGTCTTGAATGTAATAAAATATAACTAGAAATTGTCTTGTTGTACCCGATTGATCCTCATCCTCACTCGAGGATGAGGTGAAGGTAATGAGGGGAATGGGTTGAGTTCAAGAAGCACCTCGTTTATAGTTGCAGTCTCCATGCCCACTTGGGGACTGTCAGCCCCAACGAATTAAATATAAAGCCAAGACAACAACATCTCTTTCAAGACGCCTAACAATGCACAAACAGCAAGGACCTATAAAAGAACATATAATCTCTCTACATAACCAGACCATCACCAGAGACATACAAACAACAACAAAATAATCGACAGATAGAGCAACAACAGGACCTGGGCGAGGCATTATTCACCAAACAAAGCAAGCCTCGCATCAATAGCCAACCGCCACCAAATTATACTCTGCCAACTTCGAGAACACGACGTAACACACAGTATACTGCATGTTTCTTTCAAATGGTTTGGATGAAGACTGTTTTCATCCATGGTCAGTTCTTATGGCAACTCTCCGATGGTCNTGCTACTCTCCCCCACCCCTCCGCTACTCTCCCCACCCCTCCGCTACTCTCCCCACCCCTCTGCTACTCTCCCCACCCCTCTGCTACTCTCCCCCACCCCTCCGCTACTCTCCCCCACCCCTCTGCTACTCTCCCCCACCCTCTGCTACTCTCCCCCACCCCTCTGCTACTCTCCCCCACCCCTCTGCTACTCTCCCCCACCCCTCTGCTACTCTTCCCCACCCCTCCGCTACTCTCCCCCACCCCTCTGCTACTCCCCCACCCCTCTGCTACTCTCCCACCCCTCCGCTACTCTCCCCCACCCCTCCGCTACTCTCCCCACCCCTCCGCTACTCTCCCCCACCCCTCCGCTACTCTCCCCACCCCTCTGCTACTCTCCCCCACCCCTCCGCTACTCTCCCCACCCTCTGCTACTCTCCCCCACCCCTCTGCTACTCTCCCCCACCCCTCCGCTACTCTCCCCCACCCCTCTGCTACTCTCCCCCACCCCTCTGCTACTCTCCCCCACCCCTCTGCTACTCTCCCCCACCCCTCTGCTACTCTCCCCCACCCCTCTGCTACTCTCCCCCACCCCTCCGCTACTCTCCCCACCCCTCCGCTACTCTCCCCCACCCCTCCACTACTCTCCCCCACCCCTCCGCTACTCTCCCCACCCCTCCGCTACTCTCCCCCACCCCTCCGCTACTCTCCCCCACCCCTCTGCTACTCTCCCCCACCCCTCTGCTACTCTCCCCACCCCTCCGCTACTCTCCCCCACCCCTCTGCTACTCTCCCCACCCCTCTGCTACTCTCCCCCACCCCTCCGCTACTCTCCCCCACCCCTCTGCTACTCTCCCCCACCCCTCCATTACTCTCCCCCACCCCTCCGCTACTCTCCCCCACCCCTCTGCTACTCTCCCCACCCCTCTGCTACTCTCCCCCACCCCTCCGCTACTCTCCCCCACCCCTCTGCTACTCTCCCCCACCCCTCTGCTACTCTCCCCCACCCCTCTGCTACTCTCCCCCACCCCTCTGCTACTCTCCCCCACCCCTCTGCTACTCTCCCCCACCCCTCTGCTACTCTCCCCACCCCTCCGCTACTCTCCCCCACCCCTCTGCTACTCTCCCCACCTCCCCAGCCAACTAGCACACAATTAACATGAATTTCATTATAGAGTTCAATTCCATTTTTTTAAATTTATCGGGCAACTTTTCAGCGATTTGTTGCATTTATCGTAGTTTCCCTCACGCGTACAACAATGTGTTCCTGTTACTGGAGCAGATAATTTCACCATAATATTACTCTCGTTGCTTTATAGCACTTTAGCACGTCATGGTGAAGTGGGCACAGCTGAGTACATGGTAAATGTGCCTTTCCCACATTGTGACATTCGTTAGTACATTATTCCAGCATTGCTTTACACATGATATATTTCAAAATCATATCGTGTTGTGATGTAACAATCTTGGCCAGAGAGGTCGAGAGTGATGGTGTCATATGCCAGGAGAACTTAACCAAAAGCTAAGGAAGCTAATTTCGTGAGGCATTGTTATTCCTAGGAATTACGCTCTGGTTTACCCTGTTCCCTTGTATGAAATATACTTCTCCCAAATTGTGAGATTTTCTTGATTGATTTTAATTTGTTTTCTTAATTGATTTTCTTAATTAGAGTTTACACAGGTGGTGAGAGTCGTTGGTCCACCTGACCACAACTCTCTCTTGATGACCTCCTCACTATAAGTTGGGTTGTCATCCTTAGTCATCCTTACTGTAATACTCATTACAGTGGGTGCAGTTCCTTATCAATCATGCCACATCGACCAGTGTGGTCTTACCAAACAGCTGGTGCCGTCCATTGTCCAATTACACCCAACAATGTACACCTACGTTACAAGTTAATGCAGTTAGTTTTTGGTGGACTTTCTGTGCACTCATGAGAGAAACCAATCTGGTGTTGTGCACTTTATACCATACACTTGTAAGCTTGCTGGTATCCCATTCTCTCACATTAATAATGGTTGCACTTTTTAAGAACTACGCTGTTTTTTGAAGATGACGGATATATCTAAGTGTCTTTTATTGACTGAAGTGTACTGGTGAGGGTTATACAGTATAATTACGAGCATTAACCGGTGCTCTTTTATAGATCACAAAAAATATAAATTCTCATGCTATTTGAATAGAAAATAATAGAAACAGGATTATAAGAATGTGTACAGTAGAGACATCCAACCTGCTCTCCCTTATACAGGAGGAGGAGAATGTGGCGAACTTGTGTAGTGACGAAGGAGGTTTACAGCCTGAATGAAGGAAGGAGAATCTTAGTTGGATATATAGGGCCTTCTGCTTCCAGGATTTATGAGATGTAGTTTGGGTAAGTTTTCTTGGAGTAAAGGTGGATGACATAGTTGGACAGGTTGGAAAGTTTATTGTCAGCCAGTGGGAAGAAACTTCAACTTCCCCAAGTTTCCCTCCCCAAGTGTGTGTGTGTGTGTGTGTGTGGTGTGTGTGTGTGTGTGTGTGTGTGTATTCGCCTAGTTGGTCTTGCGGGGGTTGAGCTCTGCCCCTCTCAACTGTCAATCTAACTAATAACTGTAACTGCTAACTAATTTTTTTCTTTTTTTCCACACACACCCAGGAAGCAGCTCCGTGACAGCTGTCTAACTCCCAGGTACCTATTTACTGCTTGGTAACAGGAGCATCAGGGTGAAAGAAACTTTGCCCATTTGTTTCTGCCTGGTCCGGGATTCGAACCCGGGCCACAGAATTAAGTCCTGCGCGCTGTCCGCTCAGCTACCAGACCTCCAGAGTGTGTGTGTGTGGGTGTGTAGGTGTGTATTTACTATTTGTATTTACTATTTGTGTATGCAGACTCGCGCTATTAGCCCTTGGACCCCGTTTTTCTAACCAAGGTATTTTCCTCTGTTTACTACATATATATTTCTAACGCGCGCGCGCGCACACACTCGCGCACATATTCCCAGGAAGCAGGCCGTGTGTGTGAGTGTCAGTGAACGTGTATGTCTGTGTATATTTGTATATGTGCGCGTGTTTGCATGTATATGTGTGTGTAAATTTAACCCACCACATCTAAAATAGTTTTCCAACCCATTAAGTGATTGGTTTCCTCCGGTAATACAACTTTAAATCTTTCCTCTGAAGCTGCGAGTCTTACTTAAAGGTCTTCCAGCCCTCGTCGCCACCCACCTCTTCCTTCGTTTATCATCCACTCCCTCTTTACCTCTCTTATTTACACATATAAATAATTCCCTCGTTATCCCATTTTCTTACCTAAGTTAGTGTCATCTCCCCATTCTTCCCTCATCATCTCTCCATCCTGTCGTTGTCGACCGCTTCTCTCTTACTATCCTCATCAACTATCCCCTTCTCGCTTTGACTGGTGTTTAATGCTGACTTCATCTAGTTACAATTATCATCGATTTTAACGGAGTTAATTAAGTACGACTTGCCTCGTGGCAGACCAGGAGTCTTCCATAATACTGTCATCGTCGTAGTCGTCTGTATCATCGACATCGTCTTCGTCATTATCAGCACCGTCGTCGTCATCATCATCCTATGGGTCATCTTTATTTTTTTAATCTCACTGTATCCCATCCTTGTATGTTATCATGCTGATATTTGGATAAATGTGTTGCTCTGGCCTCTAAACATCAATTGCCCCCATCCCCCCCCCCTCCCACTGATGGGGAGGTCAGCCCCCCATCCAAGACACGTGGGCGAGCAGGGGCCAGCGGGGGTCTGCCTGGGAGTGGTGTGGGAGGGGTCCTCCTTCAGCTTGTCAACACACGTGGGCTGGACCCTGTGGGCGTTCAGCGAGGCGAGAGGTCGCCTGCTTCTGTCTGGGGAAAGAGCTCGGGGGGAAAGTTAAATGTCAAGATGAACGTAAAAGGAGAAAAGTGAGGGGCTTAGAAAGATTAAAAACTAGAAAAGAGAAATATGATTAAATTACGAATAATTATATTCACATTATAAAACAAACGTAACTAAAAAACAAAAAAATGGATTAGAATCATATAGAATCCAGGACAAGAAAAATAGGACCAAAATTCAATCAGGCGACAGCTCCTGCCTTCATCAAAAATAATTCTGAGTTCTGAAACAAATAGAAATTTCCAGATCATTCGCACAAACAGAACCGGGAAGGCAACCATTCTGACGACTCTTGTACATCGGCAACAGTTCAGACACCTGTCCCCACAATTGCTCGTTTGATTAGTTTAGCAACAGTGACTTCACGCAGACCACAGGTAAACCCAAGTCTTCATAGATGCTTCACGCAGACCACAGGTAAACCCAAGTCTTCATAGATGCTTCACGCAGACCACAGGTAAACCCAAGTCTTCATAGATGCTTCACGCAGACCACAAGTAAACCCAAGTCCTCACAGATGCTTCACGCAGACCACAAGTAAACCCAAGTCCTCACAGATGCTTCACGCAGACCACAGGTAAACCCAAATCCTCACAGATGCTTCACGCAGACCACAAGTAAACCCAAGTCCTCACAGATGCTTCACGCAGACCACAAGTAAACCCAAGTCTTCACAGATGCTTCACTTTGCGTCTGTTACGAACGTCTATCATTGGCTCTACTTCGTTCCAGGTGTAGATGCTCAGTCAATAAGCCATAATAAACACGGTTTACGTCCCATCTACGCCATCACGAGAGTCTCATAAGTTGAGGTCTAATATAGAAACACCAATGCCTGCAAAATATAAAAAAAATTGAAAGAAATTTTAGTGTTAACCCCAGAAGAAAATATAATAATATATTTTAATAAGATTATTATTTTGAATGCAGGCTAATAATATACATCAGAACTTTTTTAAATAAGTTACTTAAATATTTATAATTTTGATACTTAACCAATAATGTTTAGTTGAAGTGAACCATCTAATGTAAGTGATATATATATATATTTTGTTGTCAATGAAATATCAAATACTGTTGAGATGACGAATGTCTGGGCTCAGCAGGATATCTGTTGTTTATTCAACAAGTGTTGTACCCATTTTCTCGGGGCATAAACACTGACAGCTTAGTTAAGTCCTCAACTGTGTTTACGACTGAAGTATTCTTGATGGTTGGTCAGCAATATATTATCATGACATTAATAACTCTCCCGCGGTTGATGGGCCTTAAGCCCAACACACACCAGATAGTTTATAAATTTAAAGTGATGGAGATACTTTTCTCGTTCTTCCAACTGCGCTATAATGAATGTTGTAATGATCAGAGATATAAACAGTAACATAGACATTTTATGCATCTCTTTTGTTCACAATTATAAACGGATCTGCCATGACCCATTTTTTTTAGAGGCGTGTCTCCTTATTAGAAAAATCATTTAACACGGCACATATCCAACATGAGGAAAACACATTTGACAATGTGGCGAGAGAGGAGGCAGACAGCGCTGAGCCTCGGTGGTAATGGATGCATTCCCGGCGGACGAGCGACTCCACTCTCGCCTCGCTCACCATAATTGAAGCTGAAGAAACGGGCCTCGGCTCCCTCCCCTCCACAGTGAAATTCTGTTGATGGTGTAGTCAATACTGAAATATAAACATACGTTTTCCTACGATCAGAAAAGGAATTCAGAGTTCATTTTTACTTTTCTTTAATTCCAAGTAAACGAAACTGAAAGTCAAACTTATTTGAAATCAGGGAAGTGTGAGGAGAAGGATTGTATTCACGGTCTATCTGAAGAAACCTTTAAATGAACCGACTTGCAGCTGCCAGTCTTGCTTGTGATTGTAATGTTTCTTGCAAAAAATAACTGTCGGTTAGTTCGCTTTAGCTTTTAATGTGTTCAGAGTGTTGTTCTAGTCACAGTAATATAATGGTCTCAGTACATGATTCAAAGTCAGAGTTAAAGTCAACACGATTCACCCTCATGAATGACAACCAGCGAGTGACTCATTTTTCATTGGTTGGCCAGCGGAAGCCTCGATGAACCAATAGAAGTCCAAGATAATGAAGGAGAGTCTGGGTGCTCGTCTACCATTGGCTGAACACTTGGCTCAGTTTCTGCATGTTGAGATATCCTGTGACGTTACGTCTCTTAAGGGCGTCACCTACTTCTGTACCGTTCCAAAGTGTTATCAGGCTAACACCACCTAATATACACCTAGAAAGAGTATGTCTCTCAAGAAGTAGCCAAATGGAAACATATGGGTGTAAGGCACCACGACATATCCTCCCCTATATAATGGCTGTTGTACCAGAGCAAGGTCAGGCTATTTCTGCGCCCCCCTCTCACGCCGAGCACTGCGTCCGAGCACCGCTGCTGGTCTCACCTTGGATCTGTCATAGCCGGTCTTCCACTATGCTCCTGTCATAGCCAGTCCTCCGAATAGACAGTACGTTTTAATACTAAATGTAATAAGTACAATCCTGACCCTCGGCATAGTACATAAATACACTTAATCGCCAGCATCGCACCAAAATAATGTGAAAATTAGAGCGTACCTGAAAAGCTGTATAGAAAACCATGACCTAAGCTAACCTTGGGAGTGTAGGAGGACAAGCATGTAAATAACATTTATTTCTTAATTACAATTAGTACTTAACCTATAGCTATATTGATATTACAATTTTATAAAACTAAACTAAAGTCTTTCAATAAATTATAAAGTAACTCATGATATTTTCAAATTTTGTATAAAATCTGTATTGTTTAATAAAACTGAAAAATAAATTCTTTATATTTAAAACTTGTGTATATAAAATTGAACACGAAAACTTTAACCTAAAAATTTTGAGTGTATTAACAGAAAATGAGAATATATAGGGAGGTAAATGTAACAGCACAATTAAGTGTATTTATGTACTATGCAGACTATCAGGAATGTACTTATTACATTTAGTCTTAAAACGCACTGTCTATTCGGAAGAAGGGTTGCCTGTCAGAGTTCTGTCTGTACAAATCTGTCTCAATCAAATGTAGATTTGATAGAGCCCAATAGGTTACAGAACATGAATACTAGTTGAATAACAGTCGAGAGTCGGGACGACAGAGCCAAACCTTAACCCCCGCAAGCACAACTAGGACTGTTTGACCAGACCACACACTAGAAGGTGAAGGGACGACGACATTTCGGTCCGTCCTGGACCATTCCAGAACGGACCGAAACGTCGTCGTCCCTTCACCTTCTAGTGTGTGGTTTGGTCAAACATACTTTAGCCACGTTATTGTGACTCGTCGCCTACAACTAGGGCTGATTTTAGTTAGTCAAATGTGGTGGCGGACTTCCGTAGACTGCGTCGATGTTCACTAAACAACGAACATCAGTTCCAAAGTAGTTACAGTTAATTCATTGTACCTGAAGCCTGGTTCAGGGTCTCGGTGTTCCCAAATGTCTGCATCATTTATACTTTCCCCACGTGGAGGTCCATCATTGGTGTACTCACCACACTCACCAGTACTCACCACACTCACCACACTCACCAGTACTCACCACACTCACCAGGGTGGGGTGGGAGAGGGGTAATTAACACGGGAGATTGTCTGGAAATTAAGTTATTAAGTGATGAGTTGTGAGGCGATGAGGAGACCAGCGGCGTGTGATTATAATCTGTCGAGTAATTATTATTGTCCGCGCGCCAGTAGTCGCCGGCCGCGGGTGACGAGCACCATACACCCACCAGTATACACACCCACCAGTATACACACCCACCAGTATACACACCCACCAGTATACACACACCCACCAGTATACACACCCACCAGTATACACACCCACCAGTATACACACCCACCAGTATACACACCCACCAGTATACACACCCACCAGTATACACACCCACCAGTATACACACCCACCAGTGTACACACCCACCAGTATACACACCCACCAGTATACACACCCACCAGTATACACACCCACCAGTATACACACCCAATTTTGAATTAAATTAATTTTTAAGTGTTCTATTTTCTCTTTTTATATAATAGTAATTTTTAATAAAAAAATAATTTTTCTAATTATATATACAAAATAAGAAGACACATTTTTTCTGCGGGTGGGGAAAGGTGATAAGGCCTTGGAAGGCAATAATTGGAATTGAAATCCCCTGAGTTAATTTGCATATGTAATTTGTATACATAATTTGCATGTTAAAGAGATAGTGATAAGTTAAAAGCATTATTTATGTATCTTGACTATGCCAATGTGAGGTAAGGTAAATAATGATAGCAGCCATATGCGAAATAAACTGGCTAAGCTTATTCTTTAATCTGAATGTTGTGCTTAATTATTCTTCTGATAAATTACATATGAATATTTTAGTGATTAATATTTAATATAATATGCAAATGAAGATAGACCTATGTACATGGGTTTAGAAGGAATAAGTGTGTGTAAGGGAATGTAATGTTATCTCTTAATGTGTTAATCTACATAAGAGTTTTCAAGAAGGTTTTAGTTATGTATTAGATATAATTATCATATGTGGAAGTTAACAGTTAAGAAATGGTAATCATATGAGGGCTGGGCCCATAAGAACTCGTGAGTTCAAATTTTGAGTTTCCTGTCATCCTTGCCTGCACTCAGCTCCCCAAGGCATTACTTTGATATGCTTGTGCTTGAAGCTAGACAGAGTTTGCATCATCTTCTGATGTAGATTTGATTAAATGTAAACTGTCAGTAGAACTATTCGCATACTTTGCGTCGTTATATAAATGAATGTGAAAAAAATCGCGAAATTCAGATATAACGGCATCAATGGAGCCTAAGAAATGTGTAAGTACTTCATTCATAATGATGTACTGCCAGGAATTTTAGTGAAGTATCCAAAATTTGCTTACTGTTGGTGCAGCCTGTACATGACTGTAAAGCTGCCGCCCAGTTGGGTGGGTGTGGAGCACATGACTGTAAAGCTGCCGCCCAGTTGGGTGGGTGTGGAGCACATGACTGTAAAGCTGCCGCCCAGTTGGGTGGGTGTGGAGCACATGACTGTAAAGCTGCCGCCCAGTTGGGTGGGTGTGGAGCACATGACTGTAAAGCTGCCGCCCAGTTGGGTGGGTGTGGAGCAAGACTAGTAACTGTGTGACTCACCATAGATGTAAAGTGAATTGCATAGAGACTGTCGTGAGCCTCTTGTTGAATTACTTGTGATATAAAAAGAAACTTGATATGTTACCGTCTCACATGGTGGCAAGGAGGCAGGTTACCGTCTCGCAAGGAGGCAGGTTACCGTCTCACATGGGGGCAAGGAGGCAGGTTACCGTCTCACATGGTGGCAAGGAGGCAGGTTACCGTCTCACAAGGTGGCAAGGAGGCAGGTTACCGTCTCACATGGTGGCAAGGAGGCAGGTTACCGTCTCACAAGGTGGCAAGGAGGCAGGTTACCGTCTCACATGGGGCAAGGAGGCAGGTTACCGTCTCACAAGGTGGCAAGGAGGCAGGTTACCGTCTCACATGGGGGCAAGGAGGCAGGTTACCGTCTCACAAGGGGGCAAGGAGGCAGGTTACCGTCTCACATGGTGGCAAGGAGGCAGGTTACCGTCTCACAAGGTGGCACGGAGGCAGCTTACCGTCTCACAAGGTGGCATGGAGGCAGGTTACCGTCTCACATGGTGGCAAGGAGGCAGGTTACCGTCTCACAAGGTGGCACGGAGGCAGGTTACCGTCTCACAAGGTGGCAAGGAGGCAGGTTACCGTCTCACAAGGTGGCAAGGAGGCAGGTTACCGTCTCACAAGGGGGCAAGGAGGTAATGTTGCCCCTTTTTCACTTGCATTTAATGGGACCAAGTTTGGCGGAGCCTTTATCCTATATCCAGCATTATACTAATGTTTTGTGGAAGGGTTATTTCTTAACTAGGGAGGTGAGTTATTGTTACTAGCGAGTGAAAATGGAAAAGTTTTAATAGATAAACTTGTTTAGAACTAGGCAACGGCCGAAGAAAAGGGATTAGAAAAAGAGAAGAGATTAGATTCGAACAAAATTACAAGAACGCCTCATACTCCTAACTCTTTACTATTTTATTACCCTGTAAGCAGAATATATTTAGTAAAACACTATTATAAAATTTGGTATTTGGAAAAGAAAAAGGTTTACTATATCCCACTTTCATTAATATTAATTTTTCGTGTGAATGTTTTGAGTTGACTAAATCTTCATCCTTGGNCCGTTGCAGGTTGCTACCGAACTGAGTTACCACATTTCTTCTGTTAGCTCTGGTCTTCATCTTCCCCAATCTTTCCTTCTTCGTAAACCTGTCCTTGAGTCTCGTCCTTTAGATTTCTGCACTCGTCTTCGACTTCCCTATAACAATCCTTCTCTCTCTCTGAATTCGTCTGCCCTGGCCCTCTACGGTTCTTCGGCGGCGGGCTCCGATGGTATTCATTATGAGATGCTTTGCCATCTCCCTCCGTGCACGTCTCAGTATTACCGGGTCTGTATAATCGGATTTGGGAGTCGTCGTCAGTCCTGAGGACTGGCTCGATGCCGTTGTCCTCCCTGTTCACAAACCAGGGTCTCTGGCAACATTCCCTAAGGACTTTCACCCTTTGCCCTCACGAGTTGTGTCTGCAAACTCTTTGAACGTATGGTTAATGTTCGTCTGATGTGGTTCCTGGAACACCATCACCTCCTCTCCCCTTCTCAATTTGGTTTCTACAAGTGCCGCAGCACAAACGATGTCCTGGTGAACTTGGAGGTCTATATTCGTACTGCTTTTGCTGCAAGACCTCCGTTGTTGCCGTCCTTTTTGACCAGGAAAAGGCTTACGACACCACTTGGCATTATCATATTCTACCCCCAGCTTCATTCTTTTGGCCTTCATGGTCATCTCCCTCTCTTTCTCCACAGCTTCCTCTCTCGTCGTTCCTTTTGGGTGAGGCTTGGTACCCCTCTCTCTGCTTCTTTTCAGCAGTACGAAGGTGTGCCTCAGAGTAGTGTTCTAAGCACTACTCTTTTTTTCTGGTTGCCCTCAATGGTCTTCTTAACCTCTCTTCCTTCAGGCGTCTTTTACGCTCTCTATGTCAATCATCTTACGCTTTGCTGTCAGGGTGATGTTTCACCTCTCCCTTCAACGCCGACTTCAACTTGCGATTGATGCCGTGTTGTCTTGGGCCACTGATCATGGCTTCAAGTTCTCTACTAAGACTTGTGCCATGACTTTTACTCGGAAACGGGTCGTTCTTTGTCCCTCTTTGTCACTTTATGGTCATCCCCTTGAGTACAAAGATTCTGCGAAGCTTTTAGGGATATTCTTTGACACTCGTTTGTCTTGGTCTCGCTGTGGGAAAAACCTGCTGGGATTGATATGAGAGGAGACTACCAGGGACTTGTACTGAACTAAATTAACAATTACTGTCTGCAAATTAATTAAACTAAAATCTCTAGCTAGGGTTGTAAATCCTAGCTCCTCTTTTCCTAATGACAGATTGTGGGCTGTAAGGGGCAGGTGGGGTGAATGAATTAGTTGATAGGTTGATTGAAGATCCACAGTCCACCTGCCAACAGGTATCTCACATCAGCTTGTATTTTATACAAGGATAAGATTTAATAAATTCAGTTCTATGCTGAACACTGGCTCTGTTTAAATCAGAGATTTAAACATTCATAGTTTAGCCTAGCACCATAACTATTAACAGCCAATACTCTTATACTATAAACCACACAACAATTTAAATTGTAAATTGTAAAAGTATGATAAATGACCTTAAATGTAGTCTAAGTACTGTTACTAAGTAATAGAAATTATATTAAATTAAATGAACTTATATGATAACTTAAAAATAACTAAGCAAGCAATTAACTTAATTTATATATTCAAGTATATCTGCAATGTATTTATATTCAATTTATATGATGAGGTACAATCAGCCTGACTGAATCTTTTCCCACACCATGGACACGTATGAGGTCTTGTATATTTATCGTGACTGAATTCTTCTTACACAATGGACACTCATGAGGTCTAGTGCTTGGATAAGATTCTACTGCTGCACTACAATATTAATAAACTTGCTGAAATATGAGGCGTTGCCTCGCTTTATAACCGACAGATAGACTTATTTAATATATTAAAGTCATACAAGCATATAATTGGCCAATTTATATACTAAAATAACCTTCAATATACTTCTCTGAATGCCGGAATGCCTGTCTGACAGCGTGCCAGACTTGATAACTCTCTTGTCGCGAGTTTAGGCACGATATTTTATATCACAGCTTTGCTGTATGATGATCTAGTAGCGTTGCTACGTGATTGTCCCTGCAGTTGCAGAAGGATGATAGTTGATGAAGATTAAGAATGAAGGAGGTGGAGACAGTGTCACTGTGTGCTCCACTATTCACTCTTATTTTATATAAATGTTCTTGGATTTTCCTTGTAGATATATTGTCCAGGTACTCCCCCAGTTCTAGAGAGTGTTCACTGGTGATAAAGATAATTTGATAAGGTGTCCAGAGCCAATAATGTTCGCTAAGGATCCGTCACACTTGTTCACTGTGTTGTAAACAAACGCGTAGTGCCGTGGGGTGTCGTGGGCGCTTCTTGTTCCTCAGATGCCCCTCCCCAGCTCCCAGAGCACGGTAGCCTTTTATGAATATTGATTGATTATTTTTACAGTCTAGACTTATGATTGAGATAAGATGTGATTATAATAAAATTAGATATAGGATTTAAAGATTAAAGTAGTACTTGATAGTACCACCGATTCTTATTAAGGATTCGATTTATAATCCCTACCGGAAGCGATTAATGTTCCAATAGTTTTTAATTAAGAAATCCTTCTAGAAGCTTCTGGATCCTTGAGAGATCATGCACAAAGTCATGTAGGCATCTATAGGGCCCTATGGTGTACGTGATCCTAGTGGCATTATCATCTAGGATCAAGATGTATAAAGAATCTATTGTGATTCGGATATGATTTTGATACGATTTTTCTATTATTTAGATATGATATAGATATGATACATTTCTTAGATGATTATAGATATGGTGGGTAAAATTTCCCACACTCCCCATATCTCTTACCTCTGTGTTGAGTGCTCTAAGGCCCTTACCCTCCTTTGGGTATTGTCCCATACTTCTTGGGGAGCGGATAGGCACACTCTCCTTGCTTTACATTCCTCTCTCGTCCTGTCTAAGCTCGATTATGGTTGCCCTGCTTACTCTTCTGCTTCTCCTTCCACTCTTCGCCATCTTGATGCTTTGCACCATACCGGGCTGCGCCTCAGTTCTGGTGCCTTTCGTTCGTCTCCCGTCCTTAGCTTGTATGTTGATACTGGCTTCCTATCTCTCCAGGACCGCTGTGATCGCCACTGTCTTCGCCATCTTGCGTGGTCCTTGCAACATCCTTCCTCTCGCCTCTGTCGTGCTTTAACTTTTACCTCTCCTGCGGTTCCTACTCCTCTTCACCACCTCCCTCTTTCTGTCCGGTTATCTCGCTTACAGGATTCTCTTTCCGTTCGTATTTCTAATATTTCTCTTCGTGTAGTTCCTTCTTTGCCCCTGTGGAGAGTCCCCCTTCTGCAGTTTTGTACGTCCTTGACCCACATCCCTGAAGCTTTTACCCCTCCTACGGTTCTAAAACGCCTTTTCCTTGAGCACTTTTCTTCTCACTCCCACTCTGTTTCTGTCTTCACTGATGGGTCTAAGTCTGCTGACGGTGTTGGCTACTCTGTTGTTTTTCCTGATCACACTATATGTGTGCTTACCTCCGGAGACTAGCATCTTCACAGCGGAGCTATTCTCTATGCTCTTCGTCTCCTGCTCTCTCGTTGTGAATCTTCCTTTGTAGTTGTTGTTGACTCTCGTAGTGCCCTCATGGCTCTCGGGTCCTTTAATCCGGTTCATCCAGTGGTTGTCGAGATCCAGCATTGGCTGTTTCTTGTTCACAGTAAATTTAAGTCGGTTGAGTTTTGTTGGGTTCCCAGCCATATTGGTGTCTCTTTAAATGAGCGTGCGGATGCTGCCGCCAGGGAAGCTGTCCGCTCTTGTCCCATCTCTCGTAAAGGTATTCCTTATTCCGACTTTTACCCGGTTATCCATTCCTCCATCCTTACCCGTTGGCAGGCTTGTTGGTCGTCTGTTACTGGTAACAAACTACGTTCTCTTAAAAGTTGTGTGTCCTCGTGGCCGTCCTCCTACCACCGTAACCGGCGATGGGAAACGGCTCTGGCGAGGTTGCGTATTGGCCATACTCGCTTAACTCATGGTCACTTGATGGAGCGCCGCCCTGCTCCTTATTGTCCTAATTGCATTGTCCCTCTTACGGTCGTGCATATCCTTGTTGAATGTCCTGACTTCCAGGACGAGCGTGTCTTGTTTTCCGACCGTCCCCGCTCGCTTGTCCTCGATAGTATTCTTGGTGACTCGGATACTTTTGATATCGTTCGCCTTATGCGTTTCTGTTCTCGTATTGGCATCCTTGGTGATATTTAGCGCCCTCTGATTATCCCGCACATTTGATGGTGCTACATAGCCTTCCCAGTTTGGTGCCTTCTTTTTTATAATTACTTACTTTCAAACATATAACTCAGATAACTAATTTTACAAGTCCCTTGAGCCTTCA
>WNGS01163114.1:30043-46655 GCA_020271785.1 Procambarus virginalis | reverse complement strand
TGCCCTCAACATCACCCTAACAAGAGAAATGTTGAACAAAATACCTTTATAATAGACAAAACCCAAGATGTAAGATGATTACAAATTCTTGAAGCAATTCACATAAGAATAGAACAACCTACCATGAACACTCAAATCACGGAACTATTTACTCTACCCACCATGAGAGTAAGGACAAGACCGGAATATAACGATGCCAACACAGAAGACACTCCTCAACATAACAGGTCCATTACACCTGATTAATCTTTGTATGTGCTTCATCCCCTATTTATCCCCTATTTATCACCTTGCCTTTTCCTTATTCTACTTGTTTTATCACCTGGCCCCGTACTGGTATAAATTTAGCGAGCTCTGTAATTTCTTTTCACTTGAGAATGAACCATGGAGGTTCGAAACTTTTTGCAAATTGTATAACTAAGTGTAATACATTCTATAGTAATTCACTTTTTTCTGCACCTTAAAATAACGAGTTGGAGTTTTGGAGAACTCCTCTTTCAGCTAAGCCCTGATGCTAGAAAAATAGTTAGAGGCATAGAAGCCCTACATCAGAAGATAGTAAATACAGAATATGCGGTCATATTCAATGAAACATCTTTTAAAGAAAACCTGCTGCCAGTATACACCAATATATGTGTATATATTATATATGTTGTACCTAGTAGCCAGAACGCACTTCTCGGCCTACTATGCAAGGCCCGATTTGCCTAATAGGCCGAGTGATTTTCTTTATTTTCAATAAATTGTTTCCAGATGGATTAGTTTAAACATATTATGTTATATTAAGAACATAAATAATTGATTTAGTTATGTTAGGTTAGGTTAGGTTAGATTAGGTTAGGTAGGGTAGGTTAGGTTCGGTCATATATTTCGTTAGTTGTAACTCAAATTTAAAAAATTAACTCCTACATAATGAAATGAATAGCTTTATCATTTCATAAGAAAAAAATTGAAAAAATATTGAAATTCAGGAAAACTTGGCTTATTAGGCAAATCGGGCCTTGCATAGTAGACCTAGAACTGCGTTCTGTCTACTAGGTACAACATTATATATATATATATATATATATATATAATATATATATATATATATATATATATATATATCTATATATATATATATAAATATATATATATATATATATATATATATTATATATATATATATATATATATATATATATATATATGACGACCTTGTGAAGGAAATTCTACCTGCCTACTTACATCAGCTGGCAGGTGTACATGATCCCAATTTACACGCTGTGCCTCTCGTGCAGGCCCATCACCTCAACCACCATCCCCAAAAGCCCACAGGCAATCCAGCTGGGATGGCCCCATTGTCGACAAAGTTGCTGCAGAGTGCCTGGATGCTGCATCAACACAGCACGACATTGCTCGCCTCACAGCAGTAGCAGCCCCACATGCAGGGGATTTCCTGTTAGCAACCCCAATGTCGGCAACTGGCACGCGTCTCACACCACACACCCTCCGAATTGCTGTGGCCCTCCGCCTTGCTGCCCCAATCCACACCAGATATAGGTGTATTTGCGGCGAGGTGGTGGCTGACGGGTACGGCCACCATGGCCTACTCTGCCAAAGTACAGGAGGATGGCACTCGAGGCACAGTGAAGTTAACGACATCATCAAGAGGAGCCTCACCACAGCTGGATGCCCAGCTGAGAGAGAGCCTCGTTACCTAACGCCCCGTAACTCTGATGCTCTTATTGGTCGCCCGGATGGTATCACAGTGAACCCCTGGAAGAATGGCAAGCAGTTGGTATGGGACTACACGTGCGTATCAACCCTGGCTAACACCTACATTGAACTCAGTGTTGCACAACCAGGTGGCGCTGCCACCCACAGGGAAGCAGCCAAATCCCGTAAGTATAGAGAACTGGATCACCACTACAATTTTGTCCCCATTGCTTCTGAGACACTCGGCGCCTGGGGTAAAAGTGCTACCAGTTTTTTGAAGGAACTGGGTTCTAGGCTCATTGAAACAACAAGGGACCCTAGAGCTGCCAGCTTTCTTTTCCAGCGCCTCAGCGTGGCGATACAGAGGGGAAATGCGCACTGCATCCAGGGTTCCTGCCCGCCATCTGAGGAGCTGGAGGAACTCGACAACTTATGATAACCATCTTTGTAACCTATATGTAACTCCTTTTTTGTAACAAAGTTCAAATAAAGCAAATATATATGTGTACATACAAAAGAATGGGGGTGGTAGGAGAAGAAAATATTAGTGTTCAGTGAGAAACCACAAGGTCTCCTCTGAATACGTTTTATTTTCTTCTCCGAGGCTATGGGTCCCCACATTGGCACCAGAGGTGGTACCCATTAAAAAAAAAAATATATATATATATAAATATATATATATATATTATATATATATATATATATATATATATATATATTATAATATTATATATATATATATATATAATATATATTATATTATATATATATATATATATATATATATATATATATATATATACATATATATATATATATATATATATATATATATATATATATATATATTTATATATATAATATGTGTATATCACGAAAATAAACACGTGATTAAAAATGTAACAATGTCAGACCACGGAGGAAAAATGAAACAGGAATTTCCTTAAGTACTTTCGTATATTAATACATCTTCAGAATGTACTTAAGGAAATTCCTGTTTCATTTTTCCTCTGTGGTCTGACATTGGCATATATATATATATATATATATATATATATATATATATATATATATATATATATATATATATATATAAAAGACCTTGAGCACCACTGCAATTTTGTCCCCATTGCCTCAGAGACACTTGGTGCCTGGGGTAAAAGTGCTGCTAGCTTTTTGAAGGAGTTGGGGTCTAAGCTAATCGAAACAACTAGAGACCCTAGGGCTGCCAGTTTTCTTTTTCAGTGCCTTAGTGTGGCAATCCAGAGAGGAAATGCTCACTGCATCCATGGTTCCTGCCCGCCATCTGAGGAGCTTGAGGAGCTATTCAACTTGTGACAAGCAGCCTTGTACCCTGCATGTAATCAATATTGTAACTTTTTTTGTGTAATGACATTTTCAAATAAAATTAGATAAATATACACACATACCAAAAGAATAGGGGTGGTAGGAGAAGAAAATATCAAAGTGTTCAGTGAGGATCCACAAGGTCTTCTCTGAGTACTCTTTATTTTCTTCTCTGAGGCTATGGGTCCCTACACTTGCACCAGAGGTGGTACCCCTTATATATATATATGTATATATATATATAGATATATATTATATATATATATATATATATATATATATTGTGACGATAATCTCTTATCAGAGATTTAGCCTGCTATTTTCGTATTTCGTCACGTCCTCAACAATATGCAAGATACGTTTTGTAGTGGCTAAACGTATATATCAAGACAGCCACACGCACCTCAACTCCCTCCTTCCCCCCACTCCAGCACCTGCTGCACACCTGGTCGACGCGCCGAACCCTTCAACTGCCTAACTAGCGACTTGCGGCCGTCCAGCGTTCTCATTGGCCGCCAACCAACACACCACTCCTTGCATTTCCCTTGGAGTCCCAGGAGTCCCTTGCATTTCTGCCAGCCAGAATATATCTCGTGCTCCTGCTATGAACACCTGAATTTGACCCACCTCGTGTGATCAAATAAGAGGTTCTTAGCTAGCGCATATATTCCCAGCACCATTTTATTTTGTTAACGTAACCAGTTCCCCCTTTTCACTTTGTTATAATTTTATATATTTTCTTTTACATTATATTATATATATGCCAAGGTATCGTCTTTATTTTATTTTGTGTTTCTATATTAAAGTAAAGTATTTTGTTATATTTTGTGTTTCGTGTTTCTTGCCTTACCACAGATTATCAGACAAGCAGTCACTCTTTTTTTCCTTTTTTTTTATTTTAATTTAAGTATATGTGGCCCAGCACTGACACCTGCTAGTTGGTAGACTGCCGACGACCATTTCCAACACGTTACCGTCACAAAAATATATATATATATTATATATATATATATATATATATAGATATATATATATATATATATATATATATATATATATAATATATATAATATAGATCCACAACCTCCCACAGGATGGATATGGGGTCAAACACCACCCACAGGAGGGGCATGTGGTCCACCAAAACTCACTTGATGGGTATGGGGCCCACCTCCACAGACATGATGCGTATGGGGTCCATCCCCACTCACAGGATGGGTACGGGGGACAACCACTACTCACGGGATGGGTATGGGGTCCACCACAACTCAGAGGATGGGCATTCGACCACCACCACTTACAGGATGAGTATGGGGTTCACCACAACCCTCAGAATATGTCTGTGGTCCACCGCCACTCATAGGGTGGGTTTGGAGTCCACAGTAGTAGGCATCCTTCAGTCTCGGGAGACTATGGAGTTGCGCTCTGGTTGCCAATCCTGGTGCAGCGTCTGGTGTGACTGATGAGGCCAATCCGAGAGTGGCAGTCCATCCCACACCGAGCACAAACGAAGTCCGATTTTGGTCTGTCTTCCTGGCTACCGGCTTTCCTTCTCTGTCTCTTTGCCTCCGATTCCTTGGCAAGTGACTCCTCGAACTTGGAGAGACCTCTTTGAACAGACTGCCTCCAGGCTGAACGGTCTGCAGCCAGTGTCTCCCATATAGCAAGATCGACGTCCATGGCTTTCAGGTCCCTCTTGCATACGTCTTTGTACCGTAGCTGGGGCTTGCCTGTTGGACGCTTCCCTGCATCAACTCTCCATACAGGAGATCCTTGGGGATCCTGCCGTCGCCCATTCGCACAACGTGCCCGAGCCAGCGCATTCGTCTCTGTTTCAGCATTGTGTACATGCTGGTGATTCTTGCTCTCCCCAAGACGTTGTTGTTTGTCACCTTGTCCTGCCAGGTGATGTCCAAGACCATTGGAGTCCACAACCATTCACAGAATGGGTATGAAATCCACCATCATCATAGGATGGGCAAGGAGTCCACCACCACTCACAGGATAGGTATGGGGTCCACTACGACTCTGAAAATGAGTATGAGGCCCATCACGACTCACAGGATGGGTATGGGGACCACCACCACACACAAGATGGGTATTGGGTCCACCACCACTCACAGGATAAGTATGGGCTCCACCACTACCCTCAGGATGGATATGCGGTCCACCACCACTCATATGATGGATATGAGGAGCCACCATCACTCACAAGATGGGTATGGGGTCCATAACCACTCTCAGGATGGGTATGGGGTCCACCATCTATCACAAAATGGGTGTTGGAACCACAATTAACTAATTAAAGTAACGTTCGTACTGTAAAAACACAGTCAACAGTAAACCAAATCGTATCTTTTATTAATGTTAATTTTGATTAAAAATTAAACAAAATCATAAAAACATTTGCATCTTATGAAGAAACAACGTTTGAGCCTCAGGAGGGTGATCTCCCATGGTGTAGGGAAGATCACCACTTAATTACAAGTGACTTTCTCTCCTCCTTGATTACACTCAGCTCCCCAGGACATTACTGTGACGTGCTTGTGTCTGAAGCTTGGTCAAAATATAATAATCAACGATGGAGTTAGAATTTGCCTTCTATGGATTCCATCCCATATTTGGCCTTTGAATGCATGATAGAATTGATGAGTTAGCCAAAGCATGTGCTCTTGAAGTGGAAGTTGATTACTTTCTTTGATTGTTTTTGAACAACCCGAGGGAAGTAATATACCGAGAACTGTAACAAAATCATATTGACTTGAGACAAAGTGAAATTCACACTAGTTATCCCATCCATCATCGTAATATTATGCAGGAAGAGTCACATATCTATGGATCATCCAATAATGTCAGCAGACTTCTAGTTGTTACTATTGCTAGTCTTAGTCTCGGCACAAGTACCTCTGGTACTTTGCACTACCTGCTGAAGTAGATCTGACCAAATGTTAACTCTGTCAGTAGAAGAACTATCCTACTATATAACGTAGGATAGGCAAGAACTACTTGCATATCCTACGTCTCTATGTAACTGAATGTGGAGAAATCTCAGAATTCGGAGATAACTGTTTATATATGTTTAAGAAATGTGTTGTAGGTAGTGTTTGCACCCACTAATGGGTGTTCCCCTTGGTGCAAGGTCAGCACATGTGTAACTGGTTCACCACAGATGTAAATTGCTCGGCTCAGATATTGTCAGCCATTTCTTGAACCATCCGTACTAGAAAAAAATATTGACAAATGTAATAAATGGTTTACCTAGCTTCCCAAAATGTTTACTTGCTTAGCTAAATAAAAATTTGGGATTCAGTTCCTGAGCCCATTATGTGCCTCTGTAACCCTTTTCCACTACAACCTATATTATTGGGATGGAGCCCACTATAGTCCATAGGGATGGGTATGGGGTCCACTACAGTCCATGGGATGAGTATGGGGTCCACTACAGTCCACAAGATGGGTATGGGGTCCCCTACAGCCCACGGGATGGGAATGGGGTTTGCTACAGCTCGCTGGATCGGTATGGGAGTCCACTATAGCCCACGGAATGGGTATCGGATACACTAAAGCCCATGGAATGGGTATGGGATGCATAATGATTATCTGGTTAGGATTAATTGAAAAACGAAGTTTATATTGTTATGGTTAATGAAATAATTTAGAACATTTTGTTATGATTAAATAATTCAGGTTATCTTATTGTTATTAGTGAAATAATGTATCTATCTTGCTCTAATCAGTTAAATAATTGATGTTATCTTGTCCTTAACAACGAAGTAATTTAGGTTATATTGTCCACACCAATTTAAAATAAAAAATTAGAAAAGCCTGTTCTGATCAACGAATCTTGCCGGTATGTTTTTCTTGGTATTTGAGGGTAAGAGAAGGGAGTAGAAAGGGAAATGGTTCCAGGGGGGGGGGGGAGACAGGGAGTATCGGCTGGGGGGGGGGTTAAGGGAAGGGATAATGCTTCGGAATTTATTGGGAAAGGGAGGGAGGTTATGTACACCTTCCTCCCCCTTTAGGGGAGGAAGGGTGCACACACTCAGCGTATTACCAGTCAGGGTTGAGGCATGTTTTTGTCGTCCTGAAGCCTTGCACAGCTCGATCAGTCCAAACACTGTAATGTGAGTGGTTGTTGCTGGAAAACATTGAGAGTCATCTAGTCCATGGCGCCTGTGAGCTAGAACAGCTGCAGACACAACATTGTGACCATCACTACGCTCACTCTTAAATATACCCTTAAGGCAGGATATACATATCATGTAAATTATATAATTTATATTATATTGGAATAATTATATATACCAATGTATATATATAATAGATAGATATACCTAGCTCGGTATTCACATTATTGTGTGATATACCTTGCTCGCTCATGATGAGCGAGCAAGGGTATATCACACAATAACGTGAATACCGAGCTAGGTAATATCTTCTATTATATAATATACATATCAAGACCGCCTCGTTCCTAATATTTAGGCAAGATATACTTACTAAGTCCCAAGTCTAATTTAGACCAGACATACCTGTTGACCAGAGCACACACAAGAAGATGAAGAGACGACGACGTTTCACTGGTACTTTGCAATCGACTTGATAATGGTCCAGGACGGACCGAAACGTCGTCGTTTCTTCATCTCTGGTGTGTTGTTGGTCAACATTTCTTCAGCCCCGTTATGTGACTCATCATATGCAGACATACTTTCCTCNACAAAATTCGTCAGTGAAGCACTTGTTCCGGAAGTGTTCGAACGAAATCAGTTGTGAGTCGTGTGTAAACCGCTTTTCATTAATAAACGGGGTTTGGCGGGTGCATGGAATCACTTTGGGTCTTTGTTTGGAGGAGGGTTGCAGCCCGTCCTCCAAACAAAGATCCAAAAGTGATTCCATGCACCCGCCAAACCCCGTGTTCATGAATGAAAAAACGGTTTACACACGACTCACAACTGATTTCGTCCGAACACTTCCGGAACAAGTGCTTCACTAAGGATTTTGTTTCAACCATAACGCTATAAATGCTTCACCAACGTACAACAAATACAAATAATCGCCAACAGAACCAAAATAGGGGAGAGGTGCGTGTTGTGTATATAGGGGGAGGAGGTGCGTGTTGAATATAGGGGTACCTGTATTAGTACCTCATACCTATCGTGCAGCTCGTCTTGCGTTGAAATATTTCTGCCCGAAACGCATTTGCGCAATAGTGGCTTTAGGCATTGTATGTACTAAGCTCTATCTATAAATCGATCCATTTATGTAAAATCACTATGTATGTACCTTACCTGAATAAACATAAATACTTAACCTAACCTATGCCTATATATGCACAATAGGCTAATAATTTATAATAATATTTTATATTTGAGAAAATTCCTGTTTTGATTGAACAGGATGTAAAAATTTATGAATGTCTGTGGGGTCGACCGCTGGATGTAATGGACTTGAGTCGAGGATGGGTTGGTGGACGGGCTGTCGCCTGAGGACGCGTTGTTGGAGCCATGAGCCTTTGTGTGTGGTCGGTGAGAACTCTGCTCTGCTCAGTGTCACGGAAATGCGGAAAGTTTATTCGAATAATTTCGCGGCTTCTAATGGATAACATAAAACAAGTGTTTAGTGAAAGTGATTTACTGGAACTGGATGTTGTAAGGTTAATGCCTTATTGTGTTCAGTTCAATTATCATGTTTTAAAGGTTGCTGGTACCTTTAGTGTTCGATTGTTGTCTTGCAATGTCCTAAAAGTGTACCGTAGTTTTTAATGAGTTGTGTGAGAAAACAGTACAGAAAACGCCGCTTCTGTCATACGTGGCGAAGTGTTGACTCGGGATAATTTATTGTTTTACAGGACTTAGGAGACAATGCCAGGCCCTCACTGCTGTAGCAAAATTTGGTACCTGTACCTCATACCTATCGTGCAGCTCGTCTTGCGTTGAAATATTTGTGGTCGTCGTGGTGAATGTGTGTACGCGAGCGTGTCCCAAGTAGTGTTGCTGGTTGTGTTGTGTCAACCACTTGTCCCAGCATCACTAGACCAGGTGCTCCAGCCCACTCATCCTTCAGCTCAAGGTAAGCAACACTTCAATGCTCAAGCTCACATTTACCTGCGCTGCTCATATATAAATATGTGGATTAAAATGTGATTAATCATGTGGTATATGAGGATTTTAATGACTAAAAGCGTACCAAAAAGAATATAAAGGTTCTAATTGTAGAGTAAGCTGCTGTAAACTTGTTCCCAGAGACACAGTGTAGCACAACGGACAAATCTGGACAATTCTATAACACTAAAAGGGTGGTAGTTATGTCCTCTGAAGAAGATATATTAAACTGTGAAACACTTGGTGCTCATAGTATCTGTAGGGGAGGAAAATGTTACAAACATTAAGCTGATTTATGCTGTTTGAGGCAGGATTCGTCTTAAATACCGGATAGTAGTGGCGGTGTTGGGAAGAGCAGAGGTGACTGTCACTGCTGGTGGGTGTAGTGACTGGTGAAGGTGTTGAGGAGAGCAGTGGTGACTGTCACTGCTGGTGGGTGTAGTGACTGGTGAAGGTGTTGAGGGGAGCAGTGGTGACTGTCACTGCTGGTGGGTGTAGTGACTGGTGAAGGTGTTGAGGAGAGCAGTGGTGACTGTCACTGCTGGTGGGTGTAGTGACTGGTGAAGGTGTTGAGGAGAGCAGTGGTGACTGTCACTGCTGGTGGGTGTAGTGACTGGTGAAGGTGTTGAGGAGAGCAGTGGTGACTGTCACTGCTGGTGGGTGTAGTGACTGGTGAGAGTGTTGAGGGGAGCAGAGGTGATTGTCACTGCTGGTGGGTGTAGTGACTGGTGAAGGTGTTGAGGGGAGCAGTGGTGACTGTCACTGCTGGTGGGTGTAGTGACTGGTGAAGGTGTTGAGGAGAGCAGTGGTGACTGTCACTGCTGGTGGGTGTAGTGACTGGTGAGGGTGTTGAGGGGAGCAGTGGTGACTGTCACTGCTGGTGGGTGTAGTGACTGGTGAAGGTGTTGAGGAGAGCAGTGGTGACTGTCACTGCTGGTGGGTGTAGTGACTGGTGAAGGTGTTGAGGAGAGCAGTGGTGACTGTCACTGCTGGTGGGTGTAGTGACTGGTGAAGGTGTTGAGGAGAGCAGTGGTGACTGTCACTGCTGGTGGGTGTAGTGACTGGTGAAGGTGTTGAGGAGAGCAGTGGTGACTGTCACTGCTGGTGGGTGTAGTGACTGGTGAAGGTGTTGAGGGGAGCAGAGGTGACTGTCACTGCTGGTGGGTGTAGTGACTGGTGAGGGTGTTGAGGGGAGCAGTGGTGACTGTCACTGCTGGTGGGTGTAGTGACTGGTGAGGGTGTTGAGGAGAGCAGTGGTGACTGTCACTGCTGGTGGGTGTAGTGACTGGTGAGGGTGTTGAGGGGAGCAGTGGTGACTGTCACTGGTGAGGGTGTAGTGACTGGTGAGGGTGTTAAGGGGAGCAGTGGTGACTGTCACTGCTGGGGGTGTAGTGACTGGTGAGAGTGTTGAGGGGAGCAGAGGTGATTGTCACTGCTGGTGGGTGTAGTGACTGGTGAGAGTGTTGAGGGGAGCAGAGGTGATTGTCACTGCTGGTGGGTGTAGTGACTGGTGAGGGTGTTGAGGAGAGCAGAGGTGACTGTCACTGCTGGTGGGTGTAGTGACTGGTGAGGGTGTTGAGGGGAGCAGTGGTGACTGTCACTGCTGGTGGGTGTAGTGACTGGTGAGGGTGTTGAGGAGAGCAGTGGTGACTGTCACTGTTGGTGGGTGTAGTGACTGGTGAGGGTGTTGAGGAGAGCAGAGTGACTGTCACTGGTGAGGGTGTTGAGAGGAGCAGAGGTGACTGTCACTGCTGGTGGGTGTAATGACTCTGGTTAGTCACTACATGTGACTGGTAAGACATTTGTTTGTGAGCAATGAGAACCAGTGATAAAGACAGGGCATCGTCTCAAGGTTCGACGAGGAGCCCTAAACTGTGGAACTCGCAGGTGGAGTGAGGAAGATTGAAGTTGAAACGTAATGAAACAAATTGGGTAAAATTCTAAGCCTTTTAGGTAGTATGGTGAGGAAGAAGTGGAGCCTCCGGGTAGAAGAGTAAATAATTGTTTAGGGTTTGAGGTTAGTTCACGAGAAGGCAGATATAAATCCTTGGAGATACAGCATAAGAAGAGGAAATTCAGAAGTTTCTAAGATACATGATTATAGATCATTTTCTTAAGGAGTATTATAGACATCCTAGAGCAGGGGGGGGGGGTGGAAACCCTAGTTACTTATGCTATTATGACACGCTAATGTGTTTTTTTCCTGAATGCGAAATCCAGGGCTTACCTTGACAAAGGAATATTCAACTTCTTGGCTGAGCTGTAAATTTTAACTAGAAAAAAATACAATTTTATTCAATAGAGCGATACCAAATAAAAATGCAATAAATAAACAAACACTGACAGTTCCTTTTAGTAATAATAAGTAATGAGAAAATGAAACACTGTGTTTCCAAGCCATCTGTCTTCGGGTTTATACTGACGCACGAAAGTTGTTCTCCGTTCAGTTGTTGTTGTTCGCCAGACGTCGCGTCACTCCTGCGCCGTCATTGTAGGGAGGCTTATACCTGCTGGTCACCACCTTCCCGTTCATTGTGCTTTATCCAAGTAAATGGATGATGAGAATGAGCGCTGTAATTTACTGGCAAAACTTGGAAAATACTTATGGCTAATTAATCTGTTATATAAAAAAGTACTAAAAATTAAAATTATTGTTTACTTTTTGCGATGTTAAAAATTGACTAAATTGCGTTGTTGTATAAAGCAGCGGGAATTACATAGAAGTGAAGTTAAAAGTAAAGTCAGGAAGGTTCCGAGTGTGTTAAACTCAACGACTCGCCAGGCGTCGAATATGTGCGCCACCACCTAGCAGGCGGGTCCAGGAGCTGCACCCCCGGACGGTTTGGTCCCTTGCAACCCACTCTCGCACAAGACAGCGCATATATGACTTATTGCTTATAGTCAATATTTGGCTTATGAATAATTCCAAGTTTTTTTTTTCAAGGCACTAACTCTTTCTCTGTTTTATTAAACAATAGATATTTTATACAAAATTTGACAATGTCTTGAGTTGCTTTACAATTTATTTAAATATTTTATTTTTGTTTTATTGTTATAAAATTGTAATATCAATATAGGTATAGGTTAAGTATTAATTGTAATATCTTAACATACTAAGAAGGTTAGGTTAGGTCGTGGTTTTCTATTCAGCTTTTCAGGTAAACTCAAATATTCACAATAAATTAGTATATCTCACATGTACTTATTCATAAGCAAAATAATGACTATAAGAAAGAGCGAGAGCGGGTTGTCCATAGGTACCCTGAAGGTAAGGTCGGGCCCTGTAGCGTCTTTAAGTGAACTTTGAGGGAGTTAAAGGGACTAGTGCAGTTGTGCCCGAGCAACAGGAAGTTACCCCAATAGCGATAAACGGTACTTTACATGCTGCAGCTGTTAGGAGCAGCGGTTAAGGCCCCGGGCGGTTATATGAGAACAGGCCATTGTGAGTAATGGGGATATTATGCAGCAGTGAGCAGATTGTGGAAGCTGGCCCATAACCCATCATTGGGGTCAGGGTTGATTCAATCATAAATGAGTTATTTTTAGGTTATTGATCATTTTGGAGTCAGTCATGGATGAGTTAATATAGTTATGGGTCAAAATGAGGTCAATCATAAGCGACTTATTAATTGGGTATGAGTCATGTTGGAGTCAGTCATGAAAGAGTTATTATTGGCAAGTGGGTCAGGGTGGAGTCAGTCATGAACAAGTTAATATTAGCATGGAGTGAGACATGCATGAGTTAATATTGGCTAATGGGTCAGGGTGGAGTCAGTCATGAATTAGTAATTATTGAATTTTTAATTGGTGTGTTGTATGGTGGGGAGGTGTGTGTGTTGTGTGGTGGTGAGGTGTGTTGTGTGGTGGGGAGGTGTGTTGTGGGAGGTGTGTGTTGTGTAATGGGGAGGTGTGTGATGTGTGGTGTGAGGTGTGTTGTGTGGTGGTGAGGGTGTGTGTGTGGTGGGGAGGTGTGTTGTGGGGAGGTGTGTGTTGTGTAATGGGGAGGTGTGTGATGTGTGGTGGGGAGGTGTGTTTGTGTGGTGAGGTGTTGTGTGGTGAGGAGGTGTGTGTTGTGTAGTGGGGAGGTGTGTGTTGTGTGGTGGCGAGGTGTGTTGTGTGGTGGTGAGGTGTGTTCTGTGGTAGGGAGGTGTGGTGTTTGTGGTGTGGTGTCTACAAGCTCCACAGCATCGCTGGCGACGTTGAACCTTCCCGAAATTACAATAAAGCCACCTGGCCTATAATAATATTGTCTAGTTAGGGAAAAGTATAAAATTCAACAGTTTGAGATATATACGTATATTTCAAACGGTTCCTCGCGAACAAGAGACAATATAGCTTTTATCAATGCTCCTCGGGGTAATACTAATAGTACACACAGTAGCATTAATTAACGGACTAGCTGACACTAGGCTCTATCCTAGCGCAGTGTTATACTAGTCCTGTTATGCTCTAAGGTCAGTAACACAGTATGGTAGTGACACAATTTAGCGAGGAAGGAGTCAGTCTCAGTCAGGATTGACAGTCGCAGTAGAGTCCCAGCTGCACTCATCATAAAGATCAGTAGTCTATAACAGTAAATTCAACTACCACCTGTTCCACAATTGCTCAAGATGAACACCTGGGGTTAGTCTTGATCCATCACTCTACAGTACTCTCAAATATACATTAAAGGCTTACAAGGTCCGCAGACCAATAAATTTTCAACCAAACGGGAGTCGGACCAAACGTGTCCGTACTCGCAGATGACCTACAGACCAGTGACCGCTGGCGCCGGCCGCAGTACACACTGTAGCCAACTCGGCAAACGCAACCATCACTGTCTCTTTCAAACATTGTACCCCCTCCCTGTCCAGCTCGTTGCTGCCGTGAGGGGCTTGGTGGGCGGCTGCCGGAGTGTGATGCTCCTTGGGGTAATCCCCCCCTGTCCTTTTGTAGCCTTGTGCTCCTGCTGCTGTCCTCTCCAATTTTGCTGGACGCCTTTTCCTTTTCCTTTTATTTCGTTTTTCTCCCCCCTCTTCTCATTTCTCATTGTCATTTCCTGCTGACCTTGTGCCTGTTTTGATCATTCTTTTGACCTTCTTTTGTTTTGACGCCCGGGTGCTTGAGGAGGCATACTCTTGCACCCGTAGAACTGTAGTACGCAACGTCTCGAGTGAGGGAACCTTTTATTGTCAATCCCCCTTTCGTCACTGAACCCGGTCTCGACGGACTGACGGTTCTTAAGGTGGCGTTTGAGGGGCGTATACTCACGACGCACCCCTAGGGGGCTCCGGCATGATCGGCGATAGCTTCCTGTTGGGTGTCCTACCTCTAATTGTGGCTCCATGGTGGGTATGGGGGCACATTCGTGAGTGAAAGTGTTTCTTTTCATGTCTAGGTTGTTGGATGTTCCTCTTGTACCCTCTCAGGCTCGTGGGATGGGCGACCAAGCCCCGAGTCGGACTATATTGGAAGACCAGGCTCTGTAGCCCCCGCTGCGTTGGGCCTCGACCTTGTTCCTCACTTGGCCTCTCTGACTACTCCACTCGGCTCCCCTCCCTCCTCTATGGTTGGGTCGAGCTCCAAAGCCCCAGTGGTGACTCCTTCGTCCCTGGCACGGCCCAGTCTCTAGTTGTGACTACTGCGCCTTTTAACCCCTCTCTCTCTGGGGGTTCTCAATGCCGTCCTTGACACGGCCGCACTCGCTCGATTCCTTCCCGTTCTGATGGCTATCAAGCCTTGTTTGGTCCCACTTCGTGGGCCAAATACTTAGATCTCCTCCCTCTTGATTCTGCGCCTCCTGACGATTTCTCCTTCATAGGCACCTTGTTGATTCCGTGGATGCCTCTGTCACCTTCAACCCCACCCATCTCAGTACACATGTCGTTGCTGCTCCTTCTCAGGATGCGGCCTCCCGCTTGGCTGCTTTATCCTGCCTTGGCGAGACTCCTGTTTGGGTCTCAAAGAACGCTCGGTTGAATGCCAGTGTTGGCACTATTCTCCTTCCGCCCCATGTTGCAACCTGTGCTCGGAATCTGCAGGATTGCCACGATGATATTCAGCATATCCTTGAGGCCCAAGGCCATTCTGTTCTCCAGATAGACACATTTACTCGTCCCCCTCGTGGTCGTCGCCGTCAGCCCCTTCGGGTTGTGAAGATTACTTTTGATGGTAGGACCCTTCCGCCCTGTCATTCTTGCTGGTGCCTGGTGCTCTGTCCAGGTCTCTGTCCTTTGTGTGGGGGCGAAGGTCACTCTTAAGTCGGAGTGCACTTCTACCCAGGTTCACTGCCTCAACTGCGGTGAGGCCCATCCTACCTTCTCCCGTGCGTGTATCCATTAGAAGCTTGAGGCAGCCGTCCTCAACTTGAAGCACCGGGAGCGTTTATCTTTTCCTGAGGCGAGGCGCCAGGTTCGCCGGCTCCCGCCTTATGCTAACGTTTCTTATGCTTGCGTGTTGCGCTCTTCCTCTCCTTGTCCTTCCCACCTTCCTCACTCACAACCGTTTCCGGGGCTTGGACCCTGATACGCCCACTGCCCCCTCCTCTGTTCCTTTGAGTTCTGTCCCGAAGGGTCCCCTTCCTGGTCCTCTGTCTGGGGTTCCCCTTCTTTCTGCCCGGTCTGTCATGTCTCCTGTGTCTTCTTCCTCGTCTCCCTCCGATCCTCCTTCCTTCCTTCTCGTCCATCTATTGATTCTCCCTGCCGCCTGTCTGTGCGGGCTGATGTCCATCGCTCCCCTAACGGCCGTCGTGTGTGCTCTCGTTCAGCTTCTCCTGTTGAGACGCTGGAATCCGTTGCCCAGTACATAGTTGCTGGGACACCTGTCTCTAAGTCAGAAGCATAAGCCTGGCTCCTCTCTTCCTCCTCCTCGGCAGGTAAGAAGGCTTCGCTTTCTTCCTCGGCCCCTACTACTGCCTCTGTCGCTCCTTCCCCTCCCATTTCGGTGGTTGCGCCCCCTGTTCCTGCTATGGAGGTTTCTTTGGCCCCCGCTTCCCTTTCGGTTGTGTCCTTGCTGAGGTGCCTCCCCTGTTTCTACTCTTCTTCCCTGCTGTCCTTGGTCCTCTCGACTGCCTCCTCCTCTCCTCCTCCTCCTTCTCCGGACCCCGCCTGTCACCTCTGGTCTGTTCTCCTGCTTTCCCTCCGTCTTGCTCAGTTTACCCATGCCCCCCTAACCCTGACTTTGCTGACCCTGATCTTCTTAATGTGCTATGTTGCTCTTTCGCCTTTGTTCTTCCTTGTTCTCTGTTGTTGTCCTTTCTCTTCTCGTCGATGTCTATTCTTCAATGGAACGTTCGTGGTTATTATGCCAATTTCCTTGAACTCCAACTTCTGATTTTGCGATTTTCGCCCCTTTGTGTCTGTCTCCAGGAGCCAATGCTTGGTGCTCGTCCTGGTCGATTTCGTGACTATTCCTTTTTCTCTCCCCCCCCCCAGCCATTGCTGGGGGCTCCAAGTCTTCTATTCTCTTGATTCGCTCTGATGTCCCTT